>JADRCC010288923.1:0-14604 GCA_019843855.1 Hylomyscus alleni | reverse complement strand
ACACACACACACACACACACACACACACACACACACACACACACACGAACAAATGCAAGCTATCCCAGTAGCTGATACTCACTTTGGCTAGGGAGAGCATCTACAAGCATCCAAAGCTAGATTGCTCTCTAAGTGAGGCTGACCTGTTCAGACCCAGGCCATGTGGAAAGAAGCTAGCAGCCCGGCTGATGGAGAGAACTTTCTTTCCGATCTCTTCAGCAAGGCTGAAAGAACTTGCCACCTGTCTGCACTCCAAAAACTCATGAAACAATACAGAATCAGACTGACCACTCAGGACAAACCCAGACACTCATGGGCAAACATGCAAGAAAGTGATACTGAGTTTAAAAAGAACCACATGCAAAACAAAACAGATGTTCCAAGTGAGACAGAGCTAATCAGTCAAGATTTTCTAGAGAGGGATGGCCCAAGCTCTCAACGCAGACAGACCTGGGCTGCTCTCAGCTTTGGTCAGAGAAGTTCCTTTTGCAGTGGGCAGGAGTCAGCAGAGGGATACGTAACTGGTCAAGGTACTGAGAATGTGAGGCTGGGTGCTTAGCCCTAAACAGGACTTGAGGGCTCAGGGAATATCATGGAAGAATTGGAAAGGACATGAGACTTAGAGGATGGGAGGAGTGCTGAGATGCTGTCCTGTAGACACAGCATGGCTGTCATATTCATGAACTCCCAGCACCTGAGGTTGTCTATACAAGACCAAGCCAGCCAAAATCCCAGCACAGGCGATATGGAAGATCTCTAGACCCCACCCTTTACTGAGGAGCGATTGGCAGTGGAGAGTGTCCGGCCGGTGTAGAATCGTTTCTTTTTATCGATGGTGCCACGTTCAAGCCCATATGTGCAGCACTAATTGGACTTAATGGGTCATCAGACAAGAAAAACGATACCGTGAGGGGGCTTGTTGTGGGGAGTCTTAGAGAAGGTTGAAATAGAAGGTGGGTATAACCATACCTCGTTGTATACATTTATAAAATTCTCAAAAACAAAGAAAATGCTTTTAAAAAAATGTACTAGAGAAAGAGGAAGCCTGTGCTATGGAGTTTAGACGGAAGGAAAGCCCTGATGGTGAAAAACCAAGGCAGCAGATGTCCAAGCCTTGAGATGCCTTGTGTATCTACCATAAGATGAGGACTGCTGGGGGTAGCAAGTGTGTCCATTAGCAAAATGGGACACTTGACAGCTGTGTGTGTGCTTCCGCTCCACCTCACCTCCATCCCAAAAAGTGATGGCATCCATGGTAGACAGTGGCTTCCCAAAGAGGGAAAACTGACTCCTATCACCCGCCCCTCAGTGTACAGTGGACCAGCCAGCCACCCTCGGACTCACAGCTGACGGCGGGCAGAGCTAAATCTTGGATGCAGATCTTTGGACTTCAAACACAGAGCATCTTAGTTTCTTCTGATGGAAATCTGGACCAAGTTCCAGCTTTTGAATGTGCCCAGGAGGGTTCAGGGATGTGTTAGACAATGTGCTAGGTCTTTCAGCACTTTTGACTTTGACCTGGTGGATCTTGTAGATCAAGGCTCACAACAGTGTATTGGGTGGATCACAGTTTCAGTGCCTCAGCTGGCAGAGCTGAGGACTCAATTGAAAGCCTTTGCTCTCTTCTTAGCTTACCAGGTTACCTTATGCTAGAAGTCTGGAGTGCGGAGGATTACCAGTGGAGCCTTCCAGATGAGAAAATGAATCTGCTAATGCACAAATACACACAGTATAGAAAAATATCTACAAGTATCTATTTAATACCAGACAGCCCGAAGTTGTTTTGCATGCAAAAGCTGACCTTTTAGAGTTCCTGCGAAGCTAAGTGGGACTGGCCACTCTCTCTCTCTTCTCTCTTTCAGCCTGACTTCCGGCTCTTCCAGCTGGAAGGCAGCCACATCTCTGCACAGAATCAGCCAGCCTTAAAGAGTGTCAGATTCAAATACGCTTAACTTGTATCCCTAATTAAAAAGGCCAAAGGAATACTCAGTAAATACTTTGGGTCTAATTAAGTCTGATTGCATTATGAAATAGAATCAGATGGGTTTTTTTTTTTCTTTTTGAAATTCCAAAGCAATTCTCTGCTTTCCACGGCCACAGATGATAGCTTATGTGTGACGCGTACAGACTCTTCTCTCGAGCAGGCCTGCAGCAAAGTCACACACACAAACCAAGCTGCAAGGCCAGCCTCTCCACAAGCCCTGCAAAAGAAACCATACTTCATGTTATCCCTCGAGCTGTCCTCTGTCCTCACACACATGGAGGGCTTCTGGGCTCTCTTCTCTTCTCCCTCCTTGGTGGTTAACTTGGAAACACAGCAGGACTGGGGAGCTTTGAAAAATCCCAGTGGCTAAGGACTACCTCCGACATACTTATTTGAAAAAATGGACTTTTAAAAAAACATGAACAGTTGGGCAGTGGTGGCACACGCCTTTAATTCCAGCACTTGGGAGGCAGAGGCAGGCAGATTTCTGAGTTCCAGGACAGCCAGGGCTACACAGAGAAACCTTGTCTCGAAAAACCAAAAAAAAAAAAAAAGCCACTCAAGTTTTTGCCAGCCATATTGCCACACATTCAAGCCACTTTCACTTTATGTAGACCTCACTGCCCTCCCCATAAGTCTCCCCTTTCTCACTTCTGCTCTGATCTCTGACAATCTACCATTCTTCCCCTCCCCCAAGTCTTGATTTCTTTTTAATAAAACCAGTTTCCAACCTTCCCATTCAATGGCTTCATCTGTTTGATGTCTCCACTTGACTTTCCAATGGATGTAGAATAAAACCCGGCTCCCCACAATGCTCTCATGAGCTAATTTCAATCATTATCTCTAATGCTCCTGTCATCCTGTGATGACTAATTTTGTTTGTCAACTTGACTAAATTGGGAATGAACTAAGTGACATACATGCCTCTGGGCAAGTATACAAGGGTCTATCTTGGAAAAGTCTACTGAGGGAAAAAGACCCTCTCCCAGGGGATGGCACCTTCCAGCAGCTTCCCAGATACAAGCAGCTTCCTGGGAAAAGCTACTGTTTTTGCTTGTCCTCTTTATTTTCCAGCTGGCAAGTCCATCTACTTTGTAGCTGCTATGGCTTATTCCTTTTCTATACTGATATTAGAACCAAGCTTCTTTAGCCTTCCAGTGGGGACTTAAGACCTGAAGCTGTGGGCCTTCATTCCCTGCTCAGGCTTCCAGAACTGTGGACTGCACAGCTATACTAGGTTCTCAACCTCTGTGATGTACAAATATCCTGACTTGAATAAGCCTATACATCTAATATACATATATATTCAATTCTATTGGTTATGTTTCTTTAGAGTACATGTTCTTCTTCTTTTTCATTGTGTTTCAGACATGTGGCCCTGTATTGTCTAGCAAGAACCTAAACCTACTAATTAAAATTTTTTTATCTGGTAATTTAGTCTCTGCAGAGGCTCTGGTTCTGAGTCTGTGCTTGGTTGTTTCTTCTGAGCCTTGCTCACAGGGCTTTGTATCCCTCATGTGCAGTGATTTTGCTTCCAAGGCTTCTTGAATGAGGACAATTGTTAACCCCACGATCTGGGTAACATTGCTCAAAACAGAAATGACTTTTTGCTAAATCTCTCACAAGTGTCCATCAAACTAGGAGGGAGAGTGGGAGGGAGCATCCCCCCAGTGCGGAGCATCCTCGCAGTGTGGAGCATCCTCCCGGTGCGGAGCATCCTCGCAGTGTGGAGCATCCTCCCAGTGCGGAGCATCCTCCCGGTGTGGAGCATCCTCCTGGTGCATCCTCCAGGTGCGGAGCATCCTCCCGGTGCGGAGCATCCTCCCGGTGCGGAGCATCCTCCCGGTGCGGAGCATCCTCCCATTGCGGAGCATCCTCCCGGTGTGGAGCATCCTCCCGGTGCGGAGCATCCTCCCGGTGCGGAGCATCCTCGCAGTGTGGAGCATCCTCCCGGTGCGGAGCATCCTCCCGGTGCATCCTCCCAGTGTGGAGCATCCTCCCAGTGCGGAGCATCCTCCCGGTGTGGAGCATCCTCCCGGTGCGGAGCATCCTCCCGGTGTGGAGCATCCTCCCGGTGCATCCTTCCGGTGCGGAGCATCCTCCCAGTGTGGAGCATCCTCCCAGTGCGGAGCATCCTCCCAGTGTGGAGCATCTGGAAGTGCTGGAGAAAAATACTATGTACTGTTTTGATCATGGTTGAACTGGCAGGAGAACAAGGAAAACAGAAAAAATACAGAAAGAAGGGTTCAACAAGTCTGTATAAGCTACCAAGGTGTTTCCTTTAAGAATCGCCCAGAGCCACACATGGGAGAGACTAGAGAAATAAACCAACCGACCAACCCACAGTCCAAGCAGAATGGGATTCTTACTATCTAAAACTCCATTGGGACACCTCAGAGGTCACATAGACGGGGTTTGTCAGCCCTCAGAGCAGGAGAGTGAAGCTGGGGAAAGATCTTCTCTAGCATGTGTAACACAAGCTAACAATTATCAACATTCATGTACTTATACAACCTGCTGCCCATATTCTCATGTCATCTTCTCTCAATTTGACCCTGGCCCTGGTCATGTGATTTATGAGCATTGGCCAGTGGGACATACTTAATGCCAGTTTTATACTTAGCTCACCCACTGCCATCACAGGAAGAATAAACCAATTTTGTCCCTTTGAGTATGAAAGGCCATATGGTCTGGGGGAGCCCAGCTGAGCACAGAGCTCTGCCAATCCATCTTGGGGTATAGTCATAGCAGTGCAGGCAAATGAACAAAAACTCACACCAGACAAGTTGCCAATTGGTGAGAACTGAGCCACTCTCCGAAGCTACATATTTTTTTTTTTGGGGGGGGGGGGGAGTCGTCATAAAAGAGATCACGGGTAAACTCCTCTATAACTTCCTTCTTCAGTCTGTGAAAGGAGCGTGATCCTTCTTGCACACGGCAACCCTTCATGCTGCTAGATCTCACCCTCCTGGGTTTTCTTAGTTTTCAGTGAATTCTCACTATTGAAAATGTCTAAAGGTGTTCAGGCTTACCCCTCCCTTTCTCATATGCAGAAGCAGAAGAGTAACTAACACTCCCTCCATGTCCTGACAGGTCTCTTTCAGACAGAAGACTCATCTGAAGACCTATGACTTTCATATGGGCAGGGTCATAGTCTGACCTCTTTGACCATCCTATTACAGAATGCTTTGTCTGGTACTCAGAGTCCTCAACCCCATATACAGCTTTCTCCCAGTCTCAGCGGACAGTCCCTTCATTACATATAGGTCTGTACTCCATCATGGTCAGAGAAGTCCTTTTTTTTTGGAGAACCGAGATCTTCACTTGACATCATAGCACGTACCTGAGTCATAGCATGTACCGGTCTGGGTCCTCTTCTCTAGGATACACACTCTCCATGTGTAAAGGGCTTTGTCTTCTTTTCTGCTAAATCTCCAGGGCTAGAACCAAGTCCACACTAACTTGATCAATAACAGTCACATACATAAGTTCATTATCTCTCCCAACTTTGGACCATATACAAAAGTCAGTTGTACACATCAATCATATCTGTCAAGGAAACTGATTTTATTTTAACATGGTCAAAAAGATGCAACCAAAAATAAACTCTGTAGTGTGAGCCATGGAAGACCCCATTATGAAGAAGGATGTTCTTAGGTCAAGGTTCTGAACTACCTCGAATGATAGCTCTAGATTTCTTTTTACTGGAGGCAACAGGGTGTCACCAAGGGTTTTTGAGTATAAAGTGATAGAAATTCCCCCAAATAACTTCCACTGGGTACATTTTTAAAAACTCTTCTTAGATTGACTTGGAAGCAATTTGACATTTTCTTTTTTTATTAACTGGTTTTTTAGAACATGTTGACAAGTGTGTTTCATTTTTCAGGATCTTAAGCAAATCTCTGTACCAGGGCTGGGACCGCCAGGTCATTTGCAAACAGATGCACACGACCGTGGATAAATAGATTTATGCGTCTGGACCCTCTGAGAACATTTTACACTCATAACTCATGTATCTCTTATGTAACACCTGTGTGCCTATATATAGTACACAGAATCTTGTTTTCATATCAGGCATATAGGTTCTTGCCAGAACCTTCTTCCAAGCCTGAGTCGAAGTTAAAAAGCAGAGAGAACAGTATGGAAGAGGATATATCTCAATCTGGCATCATCTCTGCCAAACACACCCAGTTCCCATGAGCTCACATGTGTCTGTGAGCCATCCCCACAGGATCCTGGGCTGACAGTACAGTGGCAGAGGTCAACCAAGACCACACAGCAATCCTTTCAAGGGTGTGCAGGCCTAGCATGAGGAAGAAGGAAGAAGCTGGGGCCATTCCGAGGATCTGTTCATGAATTTCTCCAAGTGGAAACTTTCACCTGGAAGTAGGGCCTCCAGCAGGCTGTCACCAGTACCTCCAGCCTTCAGTGGCAGCAGACAGGACCAACAGGCTCTGTGGTTCCAAAGGGATGGTAAGGCAGCACAGGGCAGGGTCTCCGCAGCCACCCACCTATGAGATCCCATTGCTCAGGAGTCAAAATCAAAATTACTCCCTTTAGTGTGCAGTTTGTTGTCGCAGCCCCAACTAAGTTGTATCTGGCTTTGCCTCAAATTCTCCCCCTCCTTCCTGAAACAGTACCTGCTCCTTATCCTCAGACTTCGTCTCTCCCTGTTCCCCTCAGCTTTCTCCCTGTCTTTCCTTCCAAGCCCCCATTCTTCTTTCCTCTACCCTCTTAGCTCCTGCCTTTCCCTGGGATCCCACTCTAACCTTCTCTTCCCTTTGTATCCATCCACAGCACGCACCTGAGCACAGATAGATCTTGGCCAGCTTCAGCAGTGGCATCCCATGCTACAGATGTAGAACACCACCTGTGATTTCTCAACTGCGCAACTTCTGTTTTGGCTGTTTTGTTGGAGTGTGGGCTTCCACCAATGAAAAGTCCTGTAGCCTGTAACACTCACCAGCACCAAAACACACAGGTAGGGAACAGATGGCTATGAGCAGGGTCTTACAGACTGACCAAGAGGCACATGGAAATCATGGATGATGAATGGCATGGGTATAAATGCTACCTGTGGCCTAGGCACTGGGCCCTCATCCATAAACCAGAGCCAGGCCAGGAACTGCAGTATAATTTGTGAGAGCATTCTCATATACCCTTGTTACCACCAATATTTGTTTTCCTCCTATTTGAAAAGGCCTCTAGGAGCAATAGAAGGTCAAAACAACAACAACAAAAAAGGTAGTCAGTAGGGCCGGATGCACATACAGATGCCAAGGGTTGCTATGGTAACCCCTTTCCTGCATCTCCTCCTGTATCTTCATCATCTCAGAGAGACCTCTAAGAGATGAAAACAAGCCTTCCCTTTGATCCCTCTGACATCTGGCTTTGCTCTCAGAGCCCAGGTCCTTCCCTGTCCACAAGTCCAGTCACATCCAAGGACCACAGAGATGAGAGGAAGCAGAACTACTAGTGGTGTCCTTACTTCCTGCACCTGCACTAACCAATCAGATGGTCTAGGGAATAGTGTTCACTGGGATTAGTCTGATATGGAGAAGCTAAAAAGACATGAAGAACTTTTAAAATGCTTATTTTAAAATATACACATTTTTACATATTTAGGAAACAGCAACAAACTTGGGGCTGGAGAGATGGCTCAGCGGTTAAGAGCAGTTTCTGTTCTACCAGAGGACCCAGGTTCAATCCCCAGCACTCACATGGCAGCTCACAACCTTTTATAACTCCAATCCCAAGAGAAAACAGGCCAAGCATCCATACTCAAAGGCAAGGGAAACACCCACACACATAAAAATAAAATACACAAACGAAATCCTCAAATGATGCCGGGGGCAGAGCTTAAGTGGGATACCTATGGTCCAAGCTTACTTGGGTTCTTAGCTATAAAATACTTTTTAAAAGGAGTTTGTTTGGGTCATTTGTTAACTAGAAAGTAGTCTAACCTATGCATCTGGCTAGCACCAGGTATGTGAACTCTATAAGGTTCTTTTTGACTTTTATGTATTAGCCTTAGATGTCTGGGCTCCCATTCCTGTTCTGTTTCTATTGGCTCTGTCTTCTGTGCCTACATGGATGGGTTTTCTCTCCATCACTGTTTCATTTTGTTTTTTTCTGAGGTGTTAGGGATGAGACCCAAAGCCTTAGGCATGTGCTCTATGACTGAATAAGCTATAGCCCCAAGCTCCAATAAGTGGATATTTAAACCAGGGAACAAGTTATAATGATGATATACTGGTTTATGTATGTGTGTGTGCATGCATATATACATATACATTTTCTGCTCTTATATATTTCCACATTGTTCTTTTTCCACCCTTTGAGCTATCATATAGTCCTCTTAGCTACAAACCTCTATGACATCTTAAATACATGGATGACACTGTGTGTGTCTCCGATTGTGGAGTAATTTAACTGACTAACTCATCTTGCTTGGAATAAAAGCAGGTTCCATAGACATAGAAGTCACTGAGGCATAAGAAGAGCCTTCAAGTTTGCTAGTATAACATCTTCTGTGCTGTGTCCTTCCTTATAGGTCAAAGTCTGATGACCATCATTTGACCTTGTAGAAACTCAGTGTTGTTCAATGATACCATTAATCCTAGTTACACTTTTATTTCTTTGGTGAAGTGCATTGTAGAATTTCAGAGTTTTCATTAGAGTGTCTTCTGAGTTGCCTTAGCTCTTGTGAGCAATTAAGTAATTAATGTATTTTGTAAAGCTTTCACGCAAATAGAGCCTAGTGCCTAGCATGCTGACATTGAAGTCTTGATATCTGTAGGATAATGGGAAGCTAGTGCACTGAGCAGAAACTTAGAACTGGCCTTTCATACTATAAAACATTTCACAAATATATTCTGATTTTGTTATAATCTCAAGACCAACTACACTGAGCGACACAGAAAAGCCCATTTCCTAGTCATCCTCTATCCCCAGTTCACATCCTATTATTTTGTGCCTCACAGACTTGACTAATAGAATGGTTCCCTACCCTGGACCATTCAATGAAGATTCCATCTTGGAAATGTTAAACTTCAGGGTCAAACTCAGTGCCTACTAGGCTTTCCAGTTTTGTGATAAATCATGAACTCATATTAAAATAGACTGGAGTACAATAGTAAAAGCTTTTGGGGTGTGGAGACCATAAGAAAAAAATGAGCCCAGCATGGCTTAGTGGCCAAAGTATTTAAATACTCGGTAGACTCAGTAGGAAGATCCCTAGGATCGAATGTAGGACATGGAATGGCGTGATGAGAAGGGAGTACCAGAGAGCTTCACCCTCAGCCTCAGTCAGTGCTGTCCTTTGTCAACGCTGTCTGCTCTGAGTCACTGCAAGCTTTACACAAGAAAGTAGGATGTCTATCATACATGGATGGCACCCTGCCTGGACTATGGTGCCCAGTTTGGTCAGATACCAATCTAGACAATACTTTGAATTTTATTATTTTTAGATACGATTAACTTTAATCCAGTAGACTTTGAATAAAAAGGATTACTTTCATACTAGAGTATGGGTGGGCCTCATCAAGTCAATTGAAGATATTAAGAGTAAAGACTGAGATTTCTTGTGTGTGTGGAGGGGATTTCTACAGAATAAGGTGTAACAAAACTAGATTGTTTCTTTTCTTTTTCTTTTTTTCTTTTTTTCTTTTGTTGTTGTTGTTGTTGTTGTTCGAGACAGGGTTTCTCTGTGTAGCCCTAGATGTCCTGGAACTCACTTTCTAGACCAGGCTAGCCTCAAACTCAGAAATCTGCCTGCCTCTGCCTCCCAAGTGCTGGGATTAAAGGTGTGCGCCACCACTGCCCAGCAACTAGACTGTTTCTATGGAAAACTAATACTGCACTAAGTTAAGCCCCTAGCATGGCCTTAGACAGACATGGTAATATGCATTTTTCCTATTACCCTTCCCATTAACATAGATCTACTGTTGTAAGATTCAGAGAACGGAGCCTTCCATCCAGGATGTCGTCCCACTCATTAAAAACACAGAGACGGAGAACGATGCAATTAGCATGAGGTTTTTAATGATCCAGTATTCTGGGGTCATCCAGCATTCAGGCAGATGAAACCCTGAAGAACAAAAGCACACACTTTTTATACCTTCCCAGTACATAGGTTTACAGCATGAGTTGGTTATCTCTCGTTGGTGGAGCCCATTGTCTTTTGACCTCTGTGGCCCAGGTGAGGAGGAGATACCAGTTGCACGTAGGAATGGTGGAGGGAGATCCACCCCTACCGGGGACGTTTCCTGGAACCAGGCATTACCTCCGCAATTAGGGCATCTCCTGGGGATGGATGTTTGCTCAGTAAACCCTCCTGAAGCTCTCTGTCTTTAGGCTTAATGGACACTCCTGCCTCCTCGGTATTTTTATGAGGCGTCCCTGTTTGCTCAATTCTTACACGACCACATTGTCAAATACATGCCTGCCTACTTAGAAGGTACCAAATGTGGAAAAAACACATCAGCATCCATAGCCTGCCCAAGGTCATAGCCAGTTTGTGACAAAGTTGCCATTCACAGCCTAGTCATCTGTTTCTTCCGCTTCCTGTTGCTATTACCAACTGGCCACGCCTCCAGTTTGCACTGTTTCTGTGGCTGCTAAAGCCTGAGAGTTGCATTAAAGGAGGGCATTTACTTTTCGTCTCTGGTAACACGCACAGCAACGTCAAGCCCCATGAAAGCTAGCCAGTAGGGATGAAGCTTTAAATCATTCCTATGATGAGTCAAGGTATGATGTCTTCAGCAACAGACTCTAACTGTCAAGTTCTCAAAGGTAACCTAAAAGCAATGGCAATAGTTTTACAGCGGTTTTCAACCTTCCTAATTCAGTGACTGTTTAAAACCTTGTGCTGTGGTGACCCCCCAACCAGAAAATTACTTTTGTGGCTACTTCATAACTGTAATTTTGCTACTCTTATGAATTGTAATATAAATATCTCTGTTTTCTGATGATCTGAGGCAACCCCTTGTAAAAGATTCATTCAACCCCAAAGAGCTTATGACTCGTTGCTATTATGTTTGGGGGGTCTATGGGACCCCATTGACCAGCAACTCCAAAGGAGGCCTATTGGGACCACAGTTACAAAAACTGTGCACTCTTCACGTAGGATTCTCCTTGTCCCACCTGTAACACTTCATTGGGCACCAGTTGGCTTGTTTCTCTGCTTAAAGCATACATGACACGTTCTATAGAGAACTGCTACAATGCCTGCCACCGATCCTACATCCCTAGCAAGGGCCACCTAATTTGCATGATCAGTATAGTCAGTCTTAGGTTAACTCACTAAAGTCACATGCTAACGTATAAAAAAAAGCACTGAGACTAAGCATACTGGCACACACCTATGAACCCAGCCCTTGGGAAGTAGAGATAGGAGGATTAGGGGTACGAAGTCATCCTTAGCTAAATATATATGTCTACATAAAGCCCTGTCAAAGAAAAAAAGGAATGAAATAAAGAAAAAAGAAAGGGAAGAGAGGAGGGAGGGGGAAGGAGAGGGAGAGGGAGAGAGGGAAGAAAATAAATAGAAACTAAAGTGGGTTCAGGAAATGAATGATTCTACCTGCCCACCTTCACAGTTCTCTGATTATACTTTAACAGTGGTCCACCAAAACCACATTTATTTCTGAAAAAAGGTAAGATCGGAGGGGTTCCCTAGACACACTCAAGGCAAAACTTTAACTGAAAGGACTCACAGAACTCCTGGCAATTATGGCTTATTACAGCTACAAGCTACAGCTTACATTAGACAAGGGAAGAGACCATAGGGTAGAAGCCAAGGAGCTTTCTAATTGTTCAGCTTCCAAATGTCCTTCCCAATAGTTATAGGCAGTGCTAATGCCCCTAGAAAGAATTTGTGACTTGGCAGTCCCAGATCACCAGGGCAACCAGTGTCCCACCTTCTTCGTAGGATACTAGTGATGGGCCATGAGGATGGGCTTTCAGGGAGAGGAGACAGAATGCAGTGCTGTAAGGGGAATAATGGACCTGGAGGGGTTAAATAGATTAAGAGGTGGAAGGACAAGGTAGAGAATAATATAGGGAGCAATAATGAACACTGAAGGCCTTTGGGAAAGTGATATAGAAACATACTACTATACAAGATTCCTAAATTATACACAGGCACATACACAGGAAGAGGTTAAATGGAGTTGCCTTGTAACAGGGTAAAGTCCACGCCCATATTAGACATTACACTCTAGCAAATAAAACTCCCAATACTAGGAATGGGTTGCCTCCTTTGGCATTGTTGACTAGTAGGGTCCTATAGACCTCATGTTATGTTTGGAGACATTTCAGAGTACTGCTGTTGCTTTCGGTTACCTTCTAGAACACTGGTTCTCAACCTATGGGTCATGGTCTCTTTGGAGATCAAAGGACCCTTTCACGGGGCTCTCCCAAGACCATTGGAAAACACAGATATTTATGATTCATAATCATAGCAAAATTACTGTTACGAAGGAGCAACAAAAATAATTTTATGGCTGGAGGTCAGCACAACATGAGAAACTGTGTTAAATGGTTACAGCATTAGGAAGGGTGGGAATCACTACTCCAGAACCTGATAGTAAGTCTCTATTGCTGAAGACTCTATATATTTGAGCCAGAGAACACAGAAAATGTAAGGTGGTACTGACCTTGAAACTTCACTCCTACTCGCTAGCTTTCACCGTGCTGAAAGGTGCTATGCATGCTACCAGAGAAAAGTAATCATCAATTTTACTCATCGCTGAACCCTGTGACTCACAATAGCAATTAGCTTGGGACAATATGTCCACCAGTACAATAGTAGCCTCAGTGTTATCAAGTAAGTAAAACCCTTCCCATTGGGTTTAAGGCCCATTTCACAAGACAAAACCCATTCCTGACAATGTTATCAAGGGCAAGAACCTCTGTCTAGATAGGTTATAGGAGGTCATGGAGAATCTACTATTATTGTTCTTCTTGCTAAATGAACACAGTATTAAACTGAGTCCTAATGACTTAATGATATACCCATAGATCAGTGCTTCTCTCAGAGGCACTTCTTTTTGCAGAAGAGAGCAGTCAACACATCATGTCATAACTGTTCAATATATAAAGAATTGGAGATGTGGAATATTCATCTCTAAATGCAACACTTATAACACATCCCTACCCCCTAGGCTCAAAGATCATTGTAGCAAAAGAGCAGAAAGATTTCAAGAATATAGAGTATGGATGGCTACAAGAAAACAGTGTTTTTCAGACACAACAGGGTAGTGTTAACTCACGTATAAATGCACAGCAGTGTGGCAACACAAGAAAGATCTGCAAAACCTCAAGCCAGACAAAATACCAGCATGACAGTGGAGATAGGTAGCCCAGATGAGGAGCTAATGTGATTGATAGCTTCTGTGATAGGGTGCTCTGGCTGTCCTCTCTAAGGGTATGACTCCTTGTAGGTCAAATACACTCCAAGCCCCAACGAAGGTTCCACCCTCATTGAGTCTCATGAGTTTAACGACAAAAAGAAAAAGGACGTGAAGTTGTGTGGTTAGAGAGGTAACTTTAGATATAGGATGAGTTGAGGGTGAATATAATTTTTTAAATGCATGAAATTTCCAGAGAATTAATCAAAATATTACTTTAAAAGAATATGTGAATTATGTGCCAGGCACTGCAAACCAGGACAGTCTCCAGAGTCTTGATCTTCAAGTTCTTGCAAAAACTTTATCATTGACCTTTTTTGTCTTTTAAAGAGTAAAGTCAGAGGACAACTTTCAGGAGCTGGTTCTCATTTTCCACCTTGCTGAAGCAGCAAAACCTACAGATCACTAACATTCAAATTCCTCCTTGGCTCCCACACTCCAGCAGGGGCAAAGTGCACATTCGAATAGGAGAGCTCAGTGGTTGGGAGTGGTAGCTTCAAAGGTGGCCAAGTTTTCTGCCCCCCTAATTAAAGCAGAATTAGTTCTGCTTTAATTCTGTGGTGTGTGTATATGTGTGTACATGTATGTGTGTGTGTGTGTGTATGTATGTATATATGTGTATGTATGTGTGTGTGTGTGTGTATGTGTGTGTGTCTGGATGTGTGTGTATGTTTATGTGTGCTTCTTTTTGAGATGAGTTTCACTTTGTATTATTAAATTCGGTGTGGGTGCCCCACTCGAGAAGAATCAGGAGGGAGATAGCTGCAAATTACATAAGGTTTTTATTGAACCAGAATACTGGGGTCATCCTGCATTCTGAGCAAAGGCGACCCCCAGGAACAAAAGCGCACACTTTTTATACCTTCCAGTATATAGGTTTACAGCATGAGTTGGTTATCTCTCATTGGTAGAACCCATTGTCTTTTGTTCTCATTGACCTCTGTGCCCCAGGTGAGGGGGAGATACCGATTGCTCGTAGGAGGGGTAGGGGGGAATCCACCCTTTACTGGGGACATTTCTTGGAACCGGGCATTGCTCCCCACAATTAGGGCATCTCCTGGGGACTGTTGTTTGCTCCGTAAACCCTTCTGAAGCTCTGTCTTTAGGCTTAATGGACATCCCCTGCTCCTTGGTATTTTTATGAGGTGTCCCTCTTTGCTCAATTCTTACAGTATCTGTATGTATGTGTGTGTGTATATATATATATAT
>JADRCC010288389.1:0-10812 GCA_019843855.1 Hylomyscus alleni | reverse complement strand
CCCCCCCCAAAAAAAAACCCACAAGGAATAAATAATCCCGGACCAGGAATCAAAAAAGGAGAAACATATACACATACCACCATGACTGCCACCACCACCCCCACCACCACCACCACCACCATCACCACCATCACCACAACGATAGCAACAACAAAAACAACAGCAATCAAAAAACACTGCTCATGGATATCTCTAAACATTAATTGCAGAGGAATTTTAATCCAACAACATGGCTGCTCTGGCAAGGGAATCACATCCAAAGACCATCTAGGCCTGTGTGACCCAGCTGGAATACAAATACACCTTTAATCCCTCTGGTTGGAATACAGGGACATATGCCCTTAGTACACACCTTTAATGCAAAACAGTGTATTTAAGGTTGGTTTGTAGAAGGAAGCAGCCATGCTTGAAAGTGAAGTCTAATTAAAGGGCAGACAAAGTGACAAATCAGAGAAAGATTTGACAGACTGAGTCAGAGATAGGATATTCCCGACTCATAAGGACAGGAAAGAGATGTGATTTACAAGAGCAGTACACAGAGAGAAGGCAGGGGATGCAGTTTTGCCTGGACAGTTTTACACAGACAGGTTGCAGGTAAAGATGAAGAATCAGAGAATGAGAAGGAGCCAGGAAATTTGAATAAGAAATTTAAACAGACATATAACTCCTAGTGAAAAAGAAGCAGACATTAAGTCTCCAACCCAAACACCCCAGGGCCAGATGGCTTTCGTATAGAATTCTATCAGACTTTCTAAGAAGGTACTGTCAATACTCATCAAAGTATTCCACAAAATAGAAACAGAAAGGACATTTTATGAGGCCACGGTCATCCTGATACCATGTAAAGACTCAACAAAGAAAGAAAATTACAGACCAATTTCTCTTATGAACATAGATGCAAAAATATTAAAAAATACTTGCAAGCTGAATCCAAGTGAAAGAGTTGTATGACAAAAATTTAAAAAGGAAGAAATTGAAGAAGATATCAGAAGATGTAAAGATCTCCTAGGCTCATGGATTAGTAGGAATAACATTGTAAAAATGTCCATCCTAACAAAAGCAATCTACACATTCAATGCAATCCCCAGCAAAATTCCAAAACAATTCCTTATAGGCCTTGAAAGAACTATACTCAACTTCATATCCACAAAATCCTAGGATAGCTAGAACAATCCTGAATAATAAAAGAACTGCTGGAGGCATTACTATTCCTGATTTCATATTGTACTACAGAGCTATATAGTAATATGGTAATACAGTAATATAGTAATAGTAGTATGGTATTGGCACAAAACAGACACATTGATCAGTGGAATCAAATTGAAGTCACTGACATAAATCCACACACCCATGGACATCTGTTTATTACAAATGAAGCCAAAAATAGACATTTAAAAAATACAGCATAAAACAACACTGGTCAAACTGGATGTCTACACATAGAAGAGTACAGATAAATCAACACTTAACACCCTGTGCAAAACTCAAGTTTAAATGGATCAAAGACCTCAACATAAAACCAGATACACTGAACCTGAAAGAGGAGAAATTGGGGAGTGACCTTGAACTTACTAGCACAAGAAAAAGACTTTCTGAATGGAATACCATTAACACAAGCACCAAGATCAGCAACTAATAACTTCATGAAACTGAAAAACTTCTGTAAGGCAAAGGACACAGTCAATTAGACAAAATCTAGCAAGCAGAATGGGAATTTTTTTTTAACCAATGCCACATCTGAAAGAGGACTAATATCCAAAATATATATAAAAAAACTCAAGAAATTATACATCAAAAATACAACTCAATTAAAAAAAAATTGGGACATATCTAAACAGAGAATTCTCCATAGAGAAAACTCAAATGTCTGAGAAACAAAGAAATGTTCAACATCCTTAGCCATCAGGTAAACACAAATCTAAACTACTTTGAGACTTCATCTTACATTTGTTAGAAGGATTAGATCAATAAAACAAGTCACTGTTCATGCTATCGAGAATGTGGAGTAAAGCTCATGGATTGCTGGTAGAGTGGAAACTTGTACAGCCACTGTGGAAATTGGCATGGTGGTTCCTCAGGAAAGTGGGAATTGATGTACCTGAAGATCTAGTCATACCACTAGGGCATATACTCAAGGGACACTATCCTACTAAACAGACACTTGCTTAACCATGTTCATTGCTGCTCTATTCATAATAGTCAGAAACCGGAAACAACCTAGATGTCCCTCATCCAAAGAATGAATAAAGAAAATGGGGTACATTTAAACAGTGGAGTATTTCTCAGCTGTTAAAGAAATAAAATTTGCCAGTAAGTGGGTAGAACTAGAGAAAAATCATCCCTAGTGAGATATCCAAGACTCAGAAAGGCCAATGTGATCAGTGCCTTGCTCACTTATCATCAGAGAATGGTCCTTCTGCAACATATGGCAACAAATACAGATACCCAGAGCTAGGCATTATGCAGAGAATGGGAGACCTTGGAACACTCAACCCTAAAGGTGATGTTTCCATCACACTCCTCCCCTCAAGGCTCACGAAATCCTGACTGCAAACAAAATGGGTCTCTGACTCTTGTGCTTTCATTTGAGCTCTATTTCTTGTTGGTTTGTTCTATTCAATTCTGATGTGTTAGATTTTTTTAATCTTATATTTTATATTATTATTATATACCATAGATGTCTGTCTGTTTTCTAATGAGAGTCAGAAGGAAATGGATCTAGATGGAAGTGGAGGTGTCAGGGGAAGTAGGAGTTGGAGAGGGAGGGGAAACTGCAACCAGGATATATCATATAAGAGAAAAAAATCTATTTTTAATAAAAGAGAAAGAAAAGTATTATGCTGAACAATAATTCAGTGGCTATTAGTATGTTATAAAATTAGACATTGTTCTCCTATTTCAGAATTATTGAAGTCAAAACTAAAAGAAATGTATTAGCAGCCACTTTTTTTGTTTGTTTCTTGTTTTTGTTTTTTGGAGACAGGGTTTCTCTGTATAGCCCTGGCTGTCCTGGAACTCACTTTGTAGACCAGGATGGCCTCAAATTCAAAGATCTGCCTGCCTCTGCCTCCCAAGTGCTGGGATTAAAGGCATGTGCCACCACTGCCCGGCACAGCTACTTATTTTTAAAACTAATCAAATTATATTATTTACTTAGAGTTTGCATGTGGGCTCATGCTCTGGTACACATGAAGAAGTCAAATGATAGTTTGTGGGGGTTCATTCTCTTTCTGCTATATAGTTCCTGGATATCAACTCAGGACTTTAGACTTAGTGGACAGACGCTGTACCCACCGAGCCAACTTGCTAGCCTATCATTCCTTTTCTGAGTATGTATTTTTTATTTTTTGAGATTATAATATAATTATACCATTTCACCCTTCTCTTTCTTACCTTAAAACCCTCCAATGTGCCCCTTTGATCTTCCTCAAATTTATGACCTCTTTTTCTTTGTTGATATGTACACACACACACACACACACACACACACACACACACAGACACCCTGCTTAGTCTATATAATGTTACTTATATGTGTGTTTTCAGAGCTGAACATTTAATATTGGATAAAATGTTGTGGTTTTTCGCTGTGAAAGACTATTTCTCCTGTTCTCTGTATACCTTAGTTGCCTGTAGTTCTTTGTGTTGGGTTGAGGCCTGCCTGGTAGGATTTCCCCTATCTCTAGCAGTCTCTATCTGTTGCAAAGAGAAGTTCCCTTGATCAGGAGTGAGGACTACATCTATCTGTAGGCATAAGGACAAATATTTAGAATGAAGATACAGATTATGCTGGTTTAGTAAAGTGGCAGCAGCCACTTCCTATTCTCCTTTAATCCCTGTGTCTACTGGCTGGTTTTGTGTGTCAACTTGACACAGGCTGGAGTCATCACAGAGAAGGGAGCTTCAGTTGGGGAAGTGCCTCCATGAGATCCAGCTGTGGGGCATTTTCTCAATTAGTGATCAAGGGGAGGAGGGCTCCTTGTGGGTGGTGCCATCCCTGGACTGGAAGTCTTGGGTTCTATAAGAGAGCAGGCTGAGCAAGCCAGGGGAAGCAAGCCAGTAACGAACATCCCTCCATGGCCTCTACATCAGCTCCTGCTTCCTGACCTGCTTGAGTTCCAGTCCTGACTTCCTCTGGTGATCAACAGTCATGTGGAAGTAAGCTGAATAAACCCTTTCCTCCCCAACTTGCTTCTTGGTCATGATGTTTGTGCAGGAATAGAAACCCTGACTAATACACTGTGACCAAACTAAACTAAACTAAACTAAACTAAACTAAACTAAACTAAACTAAGACACATTAGTCTTTTGTTTCTGTTGATGTGCCAATTCTAGATATTTCAACTAATAGTTGGCCATTTGCATCTGACTTTTTTCATTTGGCATAAAGTTTTCAGTAGTCATTGCAGTATGCAGCAGTTCATTCATTTCATTCCACAGCAGCATAACGTTCTGCTGTGCACAGATTACACAATTTATTTATTTAGTCATCAAATGGTAGACATTTCAGTTAGTTAAACAGCTAAAAAGCTGTTATGCATAATTCTGCTGAAAGCATTCTTGTACAATTTTTTTGTGCAGCCATATGTTTTTAGTTTTTTGATTGTATACCTAGAATTGAAATATGTTAAGTCAGTGTTTAATTTTTAGAGGGGCAACTAAATGGTACTCCTATCAGTGATATATGTAGCCTACCATTTCTCTATATCCTTAACCACACTTGTAATTTTTTTCATTTTTTAATCATCTAAATGGTTCTAAAGCAATATTATAGTTTCAATTTGCATTTCAGTAATTACTTTCTTTGTCACTATTGGCCATTTGTTCATTTTTTAAAGAAAAAGATCTGATTCTTTGTATCATTTACACTGTTTTTACTTATTATTATATTTATTTACTTATTATTATTTTTTGTGTGCGCACACGTGCACACACACACACACACACACACACACACACACACACACACACACACACGCCTGCACTGCATTTCTCTCCACTATCACAAATGAAAGTTGGAGGACAACTCCAGGGAGTAAGTTCTTTTTTTCACCATGTAGATCCAGGGCGCTGAACTCAAGTGATCAAGCTAGGCAGTAGGGTTCTTTCTTATAGGCTGAGTCATTTCATTAACCCAGTAACAATGTTTAAAATTAGCCAATTGTTTGGGGTATATAGCTCCATGGGAGATTACTTGTGTAGCATGCTTGAGGCTTTGGATTCTATCCATAGTGCTACAAAACAAATAAATTCCTCAAAATACTACAATAAATTGGGTTATTAGTAGGTTTTTTTCTCCATTTTTTGTTTTTGTTTTTGTTTTGAGATAGTCACACTAGAGCTTGATATATAGATCAGGTAGATCTCAAACTTGTGGCGAATCTGCTTGGTTCTGCAACTCACTGTCTGCATCCAGCTTTGAGATTCCTGGTGGTTAGTATCACACTAACTACATAGTATACCACTGAGGTCAACATCCATCTCCATGAAGTAACTCTATTCCTAGTTTGTTGAGTGTTTATATAGAAAAAGAGTGTTCTTGGGTTTTGTCTTTTTTTTCCTTTGTGTGATCATGTAGGTTTTATCCTTTATTTCAGGGCTTCTTCATTTTTTTTCCATCTGTGAGTTCTATTTGCGCAAGAAACTTTTGTGTGTCCCTATGTATATTAGTATATAAAATAGGTATGTATAAAGTAAACATTTATTTGCTTATCATAAATCATAAGGAAGTTAAAAAATTCTTTGGCTTATATATAATTTTACCCTTCATTGAAAACTAAATCAACTTTGCTTCCTAATGAGATAGATGTGACCATTTTTACATAAAGAATTAAATCTTGGCTGAGGATCTGACATTACAGGACACACAAACTTGTACATATGTGTACATAACACACAGAAAATATAATAATAAACAAAAAGGTAAAGTACTTTACTATAATTGAAAATTAACCAATCACAGGAATATTGTACTAATCCAGATTCAGAATGCATGTGTTAAAAAAATCTCAGTGCATGAATGTTTAGTATCACTAATAATGGGTTTTTTTTTCTTGTCCACCTAAACATGATTTTTATTTTGCAATGTTAGAGATGAAAGTCAGGGTCCTAAACATTGTAGGACTGACATACACTGAGTAGTATAGCACCACTGAGCGACAGCCCTAGCCGGAAAATGTGACATATTCTAGAAACTAGACAAATAGGGAAAAATAATTTCTGTGACTAAAGTTTCCCTAGTAAGTTTGTTTCAATTTTTATTCTCTCTAATTTTTTAAGAATAAATATAAAAAAGCACATTTTAAAAAAAAAACAGCAGAGAACTTTAAAAACCACACAACTCAAAGCATATAGGAATGTCACATCTGAGCTAAGCTCTGGTTGGTGTTGTGTGGCATGAAAGTGTACAGAGTGCTGTATGTTCATAAATAAGGCAACAGTGAAGTCATAACATAATAGGTAGAAACATCTTGGATTCACTATATATTTGATTTTGAGTTAATTTTTTGAGTCATTGTACATTGAGAATGCCTTTGGCTGCCACTAGTATTTTTGGAATCCTTTCCACATTCAGTTAATATGGTATATTATATCATTTTCTTTTAAGATGCTAAGCCAACTTTGGATTTTTGAAACAAATCCCACTTGGTTTTTGTTCTATAATCCTTTTTCTATGTTGCTGGATTTGCTTTGCTAGTTTTTTTTTTTTTTTATTGAGAATTTGTTTCTTTTTCATTGTAGCTAAGGGTGTAATCTGGGACTTTGTGCATGCCAGACATGTGCTCTACCACTGAAATGCACTCCAGTTTCTCATTTCTTTCTGAGTCTTTATTGGTAAGAAATACTGCAGTTTCCTTTCCTGGTAATAGCTTTGTCTGATTTTGGTGTCAGAGAAATACTGGCCTAACAGAATGAATTACTATGTTCCCATTTTTTCTATTTTTGTGAATAAGTGGTGTTAATTCCTTCGATGTTCAGGATGAGAGATTGAAATGTGGATAAAACCATTTCAAGGAAACAATGATAGAGTGTTTGGTTTTCAGGAGTGAAGGAGAACAGGGCAGAATATTGAGGAGAACACTCAAGTAGAGAGGAACTGACAGGCAAGTTTGCCCTAGAAGAGAAAAGAAAGTTTACACAGAATATTCCTCTGCATCTTGAAGACAGGATCCAGCATGTAACATAAACTCATTCCTCAAAAGAAATTCTCCATCTGGGTAAAGTATTTCCTTGCTTCTAGGCCAGTTAGAGCTTGCTCAGAAGTGTTAGAGTTTTTGGCCTCCTTGAACTTTTTTTTCTTACATGATGTGTAACACACTCTTTGAACATCAATAATAGCATTGCTTAGCACTGGTTTTGGCATGCCTCAAGATGGGCTTGGTTATTTCTGGGGGCATCTTATAAATCTCCGAACTACTTCACTTTTAGATGGTGCTTAGTGGTGATGCGTCAGGGAGACAGAACAGGAAGATATGTGCTCTTGAATGAAAATGAACATAAGAAGCTCCGATTTCAGCCGGGCGGTGGTGGCACACACCTTTAATCCCAGCACTTGGGAGGCAGAGGCAGGTGGATTTCTGAGTTCAAGGCCAGCCTGGTCTACAGAGTGAGTTCTAGGACAGCCAAGGCTACACAGAGAAACCCTGTCTTGAAAAACAAAAACAAAACAAAACAAAAAAACCAACAAAAAAGAAGCTCTGATTTCTAAACTACAAACACCCAAGAATGTTGGACCTGAGGTATGTAGAAATGTCACTCTACCTAACAGAGTGCTTGACTGGCAATGGTCCCTGGACAGGGGTGAGGCTAAGCAAGAGTCATTTCTTTATTACAGTGATTGGGAAAGGTCCTGATCCATCAGGACACTTGTTCAATAAATATTGATTTAAATTCAACTATTGGATCAATAAATATTTGTGCATATGAAACAGAGAGTATGCAGGGGATATACACAAAGTGTATATAACAATAGGCACCAAAGAGGTGGCAGGCATGAGGTTGAGGGGTGATGTGTGGCAGTTTTAGGGCCTAGATTTTTCTTAGGCAATCTCTACTCTTATGACTATCTCTCATATTAGAACTCTTTTTTGTTTTTTTTTTTTTAAAGAAAAGTATTCTCAACCTAGAACAAATAGACCTGTGTATATAGAATATGGTTTTGACAAAACAGTGGGCAGTTTATATGACATAGTAAGAAAACACTCCATATAGCAGCAGGAGTTCATCACAGCTTTGTTGAGTTGCCCTAGGTGGGATCACCATAAACATTAATTGACACATGGGAAAAGAATATACCATGAAGGAAAGTAAACCAGCACAAGAAACAAGTGGACCTTGTGAACACAAATGATTCTAACTGTTGATTAAATGACTAACAGTCTGCCCTCTATACCTAGAATCAACCAAAAAGAGGTTTTTAAAATGGCATTTACACTAAACATGGACAAACATTATTATCACATACATATTACCATATCTCCTAAATGATTCTGTATAACTGTTTTAAATGTATTTTTAATTGTCAGATAATAATTGGATATGTTCAGAACAAATCATATGGTATTTTGATATACACATCTAAAGCATAATAATCATATCATGTAATTGGCATATTCACCACTTCAGACATTTCTTCATGTTGTGAACATTCAGAATTCTTTGTCAGTTTGTGTAAAACATGTAATTTTCATTAGCCATGGTTACTCTACTGTATTACTGAACATAAGGAAGGTGTAACAGTCATTTATGTAGCCTTTATACTGTATCAGATAT
Organism: Hylomyscus alleni; assembly: GCA_019843855.1. Taxonomy (NCBI): domain Eukaryota; kingdom Metazoa; phylum Chordata; class Mammalia; order Rodentia; family Muridae; genus Hylomyscus; species Hylomyscus alleni. Next base: position 2,040 of record JADRCC010288389.1, on the reverse strand, counting down.
CATGGATACTCTAGTCTGCTTTCTATTGCTGTGATAAAACACTGACCAAAAGCAACTTGGGAAAGAAAGAACTTATGTGTCTTATATGTCCCAATAACAGTCCATCAGGAAAGGAAGTCAGGGTAAAAACTCAAGGCAGGAACCTGGGAGCAGGAGCTGAAACAGAGACCATGGAAGAATGATGTTTATTGAACCCCTCTCCATGGCTTGCTCAGCTTACTTTCTTATACAATCTGGGGCCACCTGCCCAGGGTTAGCACCACCCTGAGTTGTGCCACCCCACATCAGTCATTAATCAAGAAAATATGCCAAAGGTTTTCTGCAGGCTACTTTGATGTAAGTATTTTCTCAGTTGGAATTTTTCTCTTCCCTACTGACCTTAGCTATGTCAAACTGACAAACAAACAAACAAAAAACCTAACCAGCACAATAGATAAACTAGAAGTGTAATGTTGTATGCAAATACTGTACTATTTTATAGAAGAGATTTGAGTAACCATATATGTTTTGGTTTTACTTTTAAGGAAAACATTCTAATATTTTCTCTTAAGAGAGATCCATGTTGACTAGTATAAGAAAATAAGACTAAAATAAGATTAAAAAGTAACTCTTATGAGATTATACTATAGTTTGACTTTAGAATATTATCCAAAAGTCTCAAAAGTTTAAAGGCTTTTTTCTTTGTCTCTAGCTTGATGCTTTTCATTTGTTTTTTGTTTGTTTGTTTGTTTGTTTTGAGACAGGGTTTCTCTGTGTAGCCCTGGCTGTTCTGGAACTCACTCTGTAGACCAGGCTGGCCTCAAACTCAGAAATCCACCTGCCTCTGCCTCCCAAGTGCTGGGATTAAAGACGGCCTTCCAACTTTCTTAAAACAACTTTTTTTTTTTCGAGACAAGGTTTCTCTGTGTAGCCCTGGTTGTCCTGGAACTCACTCTGTAGACCAGGCTGGCCTCGAACTCAGAAATCCACCTGCCTCTGCCTCCCAAGTGCTGGGATTTTGGAAGACAGTAGTTGCCCTTAGAAGTTAAGGTATGGTGGGAAGTAAGATGTCATTGGAGGCAAGTATTTGGAAGGAATAAAAGGACCCCACTCCCTATCAGTGGCAAATAGCTCCTCATGAAGGGGCGAGGCTTGACAGCACCTCCCCCATCTGTGCTGGATGGTTGTCCTGTACTTGTGTATGTCATCTCAGGTAATCACAGCTGTTGAGTTCATGAATGTGATAGCTATGACATGTCCAGATGACAGCATTTTACAGTGTTCCTCACCATCCTCAGCTCTTACATTCTTTCCATTTCCTCTTCCATAGTGTTCCCTGAGCCTTGTGGTGGAAAGGTTGATATAGATGACCCATTTAGAACTGATTACTCAGTCTCTTATTTTCTCAGCATTTAATATATGCCTCTTTACATTAACTGCTGCCTACTGCAAAAAAGCTTCTCTGACTTATGGTACAAACATAAATATTTAGGAGACAATTTGACAGCATGGCCGTTGTGATAGTTTGAATGAGAATGGCCCCCATAGGCTCATGTATTTGAATGGTTGGTCCAAGTTTGTAGATCTATTTGGAAAGCATTAGTTGGTATGGCTTTGTTGGAGGAGGTTTGTCATTTGGGGGTGGGTTTTGAAGTTTCAAAAACTAATGCCTTTCCCTGTTAGCTTAGTCTATCTACTACTTGTAGATTAGGATATAAGTTGTCATCCTGCTCCAGAACCTCCCTGATTGCCTGCTGCCATGTTACCTGCTGTGATGGTCATGGAATCTAACACTTGAAACTATACGCAAACCCCTAATAAAGTCTTTTTCTATAAGCTTCCTAGGTCATGGTGTCTTGTCGTTGGAATAGAAAAGTAAAACAATGACTGAAAAAAATAACAACAGCAACTTCTATCTAAGGTCTATGACTTCCCAAGTCATGTGATTTTCACCAGAATTCTAGTATAAGAAGTAAAATCTCCCACTGTGCAGCTGCCTCAAATACAACCAGAAAGAACTAACTATTCTCAGAATAGTCATATATATATATATATATATAT
>JADRCC010288381.1:0-13326 GCA_019843855.1 Hylomyscus alleni | reverse complement strand
TGTGTGTGTGTGTGTGTGTGTGTGTGTGTGTGTGTGTGTGTGTAAACCTTGGAGAGTGGGACGGGGCTGTTAGGGTGAAGTTTCATTAGCTGAGGTACCCCATTTACATGGGGAGGCATTCCAAGAAGTTGAATCTGGCTTGTGTGAGGCTGTCCTTCCTGACAGAGAGGATCTGATTCCACCTTGGAACTTGATATAAATTTTTGGGATAAGTGCCAATAACAAAGGAGTGTGTGGGTTTGTGATATTATGGCTGACTCTCAAAATGGGTGACTGATCCCAAGGCTAGTCCTCAGCTGCATGTTCAGAATCCTTGATGCTGCAGCTGACTAACCATCCCAGAGTGGTAACAACTGGAAAGAGCAGTCCCTGCTGCTTGCTGAAGCCAGCTCTGCCCTGCTCTCAGTAGGCAGTTCTCATGCCCCACACCAGCTCTGCCTGACTCTGGGTAGGTAGTTCTCCTAATGCCCCATACCAGCCTTCCAAGGCACCTTTTGTCCCTCTGCTTCCCTGGAAGAAAGGTTGTAACTTGTGTGAGGCACAAGCTGAGTCTTAACTGGTCTTCATAAAAGCAAAACCAAAGCCAAACTTATTTAGATGAGGAAAGAAATCCAAACAGATTATCCCAGAGAGCTAATACATACCACATATATTGCAGAATTTAGGGAAAAAAACCATAAGAGCTCTATTGATTAACCACTTCAAAAACACTTTCTCTCTCTCTTTTTTTTTTCAGGCTTGTTCTCTGTTAGACAATAATAACATAGTTCAGCTATTCCTCTAACCCAAGTGAATAAAACTTTTCAACTACTTTTTTGAAAAAAATTTTTATATAAAAGTTTTTTCCCATTGAATACTGGTGTATTCACCACTAAAGTTGTGTCTATAACATCTTCTTGCACCTGCTTTGTCACTTGTCTCTCCATCATCCATCAATTACCCGTCCATCATGCATTACCTACCTACCCACGTACCATCCATCTGTCCTGCTGCCTATCTACCCACTGTTTGTCCATCTGTCATTTATTACTCATCCATCCACCCATCCATTACTTATGCATCTGTTTCCCATTAGCCATCCATTCACCTCCTTTGTGTTTTTGTTATTGGTTTTTAAAAGTTGCAGACATCACCACACATTTCTTCCTAAGGTTCATGTTGAACTCAAGCTCATCCCAGAATGCCTTTCCCTGCTCCTTCCTGGTCTCTCCATGCTCCCCACCCAGAGGCATATTTTTTTATTTTTTTCTTCTATTTTTTATGCATATAAAATTTCATGATTTTTAAACTTACATTGAGAAAGTTAACTTGCATTACACATAGCAAAAATGTGAAGGTTCCAAGTTTTACAGAATGGAAAGCCTTTTTTCTTCTGATCTTTGTTTCTGATGAGTGTCCTTGCTTCCAAAATGCTCAGTCCAAGTGTACAGGTGCCGAAAGCTCACTCCTCCTTCATAAAGACAGTGGCTCACTCCTCCTTCATAAAGACAGTGGCTTCCCTGCAACCTGTTTTGCATCAGGCTTTGGCTTTGATGTTCTGTTTTAGGCCATTCCTCATTAGTGGAGGAGGAGGTTGCAGTTTTCTTGGGAGCTGAGTGGTCTCACTCTGACTGTGTTTATGTGACTGTTCATGATTCCTCGCAGGCCCGTGGTGCTGTGAGTGGTGCTGTAGTATGTCCTTGTGTATTTGGCTTCATGCAAATGTGGTCTGATCAGCCTAGCTGCTCAGGGAGAAGCTGGTGCCCACTCTAAGGAAACTAGATCATTTACAAATGCTCCTTCCTTCCCGTCCTCCAGCCACTCCCTCATCCTTCTCTCCATTTGCACATCTACTCCTTGTCCATGCAGTGCAAACATTCAGTGAGCAGTCTCATGCATGCCTAATGCCATCTGGGGGGGGGGTCCTGAGAATGTCATTCCTGAAACCGTCATAATCTTATGAGGGAAAGTGGCCCATCAAAAATAAATCCAACAAAGCATTTTGGGCTGCACAGAGGATAAAATAAAAAGGCTCTTAGTTGCTACCTCTTAAATCTTTGCCCTTCAGTATTTTTTTAAAACCACAAGCATCCTCACCAGCAGGAGGATGCTTGTAGAAGACTCCTTCATTGCTGGTGGGACTGCAAGCTGGTACAACCACTCTGGAAATCAGTTTGGTGGTTCCTCTGAAAATTGGGCATAGTACTACCAGAGGACCCAGCTATACCACTCGTGGGCATATACCCAGAAGATGCTCCAACATGTAATAAGGACACATGCTCCACTATGTTCATAGCAGTCTTATTTATAATAGCCAGAAACTGGAAACAACCCAGATGTCCCTCAACAGAGGAATGGATACAGAAAATATGGTACATTTACACAATGGAGTACTACTCAGCTATTAAAAACAATGAATTTATGAAATTCTTAGGGAAATGGATGGATCTGGAGAATATCATCCTGAGTGAGGTAACCCAATCACAAAGGAGCACACCTGGTATGCATTTTCTGATAAGTGGATTTTAGCCCAGAAGATCGGAATACACAAAGTACAATCCACAAACCATAAGAAACTCAAGAAGAAGGAAGACCAAAGTGTGGATATTTTATTCTTTCTTAAAAAGAGGAACAAAATACCCATGGAAGGAGTTGTAGAGACTAACTATGGAGGAGAGACTAAAGGAAGGACAATTCAGAGACTGCTCCACCTGGGAATCCTTCCCATATTCAATCATCAAATCCAGAGACTATTGTGGATGCCAGCAAGTGCTGGCTGACAGGAGCCTGATATAGCTGTCTCCTGAGAGGCTCTGACAGTACCCAACTAATACAGAAGTAGAGGCTCACAGCCATCCATTGGACTGAGTACAGGGTCCCCAATGAAGGAGCTAAAGAAAGGACCCAAGGAGCTGAAGGGTTTGCAGCCCCTTAGGATGAACAACAATATGAACTAACTAGAACCCTCAGAGCTCCCAGGGACTAAACCATCAACCAAAGAGTACACATGGGACTCATGGCTTCAGTAGCATGTGTATAGCAGAGGATAGCCAAGTTGATCATCAATGGGAGGAGAGGCCCTTGGCCCTGTGAAGGTTCTATGCCCCAGTGTAGGGGAATGCCAGGGCCAGGAAGTGGGAGAGGATGGGGTGGTGAGTAGGGGAGGGGGGAGGGAACTGGGGTTTATTTTAATTTTTGTTTTATTTTATTTTATTTTATTTATTTATTTTTTTTTGGAGGGGAACCTGGGAAAGGAGATATTGTAAATAAAGAAAACATCTAATAATAAAAAAAAACACACAAGCATCTGATGCTTGTAATTGTATATTTGCAAACTAGGTAAATTAGCAAGAGCAAGAACAGAACCTTGCATGTGGTCCAGCTTCTCTGAGTCCTCCTCATGGTGATGAGAGTACAGGTCAACATCATGGTCCCTTCTGTAACCAAGTCTGCCTGCCTGGCTGCCCTCTCACATTTGGTTCCTTAGTCTAAAATGAAGTGAGAAAGCTGAGTGTCAGTGGGTTGAAAAATGGTTCTCATTTTTGGCTGGAAAAAAAAGAGAGCTAATTGCTTATGGGAGATTATTTGAAAACTGATGTGTGAGAGAGTGACTGCACAGAGAGCGCTGTGCCAGTTCAATGGACAGATGTTCATTGTAGCTGTCGCATTTTCTTCTTGCCTTTTCTTTTGAACAGTGAACCTGAGAGCTTTGAAATTGAAAGACAAATAAAACCAGTTTTCTTTGGTTCCTTTTTTATTCCCAAGCTAACTTATCCTAACCACATATAAAGATTTTTGAATTGCTGCACAGCAGCTTAAAAATTGATTGACATTTCAGAGTGGAAATATAATTTATATTTTGATTCATTCACTTAGTCAGTACCTGTGATGTGCCAGGTGCTAGACCAGGCTGGTGGGTGTCATGTGAACCGGTTGATGTGTTGAACAGGGAAATGCAGACTGCTCTCTGAGCTCCCGGAGGAGGGTGTCTGGGGTGGAGTGATGGCACTCTGGGACAGGTGGACAGTAGAGAGTGATGGTAGAGCTCTGTCACAGGCACTCCACAGCCAAAGCTCTGAGTATAAACTATGTCAACCTCTAGGCTCCTGAGAAGCAAAGTGTGAGCAGTGAGGATTCTGTTGTGAAGGCAGCAAACCTTTGTGCCTATTCTGGAGCCAGACCCTGAGCTCAGATCCTGGTGCAGGCACTTAGTGACTTGTTACATTTCCTTGGATAGTTTTTATGGGCTTGTGTTACTATATGTAGAAGGTAATGGCTTAAATAAAGCATAACCGGGGCTGGAGAGATGGCTAAGGGGTTAAGGGCACTGACTGCTATTCTAGAGGACTAGGGTTCAAATCCCAGCACCTACAGGGCAGCTCACACCTTTCTAACTCCAAAATCTGGCACTCTCATTTACACATGCGCACAGGCAAAACACCAAAACACCAGATGCACGTAAAATAAAGGTTAGAATAAAAAAAAGCGTCACCAAGCTGGGCATGGTGCAAATGCCTGTAATCCCAGCACTTAGGGGTCTTAGACAGGAGGAGTCCAAGTTGAAGAACTCTGATTAAAGATTTAAAAACAGAGCTGGGCAGTGGTGGCACATGCCTTTAATCCCAGCAATTGGGAGGCAGAGGCAGGCGGATTTCTGAGTTCCAGTCCAGCCTGATCTACAGAGTGAGTTTCAGGACAGCTAGGGCTACATAGAGAAACCCTGTCTCAAAAAAAAAAAAAAAACCAAAAACCAAAACCAAAAACAAAACAAAACAAATCAAACAAACAAGAATTAATTAAAAACAGGCAAAATTTAAATTTTATTGGAAATCTTGGAGAGTCATGGCAAAACTACCACATGATACTGGGGAAATTGGGATTCTTTCTTGGGGTTCTTAGTCTCATAAAAGAATTTAAGAGTGGAGTTAGAAGGAAGCTCAAGGACAATTTATTTGAGTTTAACGAAACCAAAACCTTAAGGCAGGCCAGCTGTATATCTTGAAGCTGGCCATAGTGTGGGGATCCCTGAATGCTCTACTACCTGCAGTAGAGAAATGATCCATATGAGAGCCAAGAAGGAAATCCACTGGGTTCAGTATGACTCATTCATCCAGGCTGGTCCAAACTTCTGGAGTCTGACCCTGGACAACTTACTCTTTTATATATTTAAACACAGTACAAAGAAGGCTTCCTCATCACAATTATACAGTAAGGCTTAGGTCATGTCTGCATGGAAATTCCTTGGCCAAAAGCACATCTTTTGCAAGGTACCTGTGACCTCTTCCCCAGGAATTGGTTCTGTTGACTGAGAAACAATGCTCAGGAGTCTGGGATATTCTGGTGAACCCTGGCTCCACAGATAGCAAAGGTTATTAACACACCCATTTCCAGTCCTCTGGAAGGAAAACAGGCATGGACATTCCTTCCCCTAAAGAGAAAAACCTACACATTTAACATTCTGGTTTCTATATTGCTATCTATGAGCATATGGACACCATAGGAGGAGAATGGAGAAGAAAAAGGAAAAAAAAAGCTGGCATGGAGGTCAGTCATGTGGCAGCTGGCATGGAGGTCAGTCATGTGGCAGCTGGCATGGAGGTCAGTCATTGTGGGTGCCCGCACCCACACATAAAATTCCCGTGGGTTCTCTGGGTAGAGAACCAAATAAATATGTCTATCCATGATAAATATCTAATAATAATTACCTGAAGATATCTAACCCCAATACCTCATACATTACCTGATCACACGGACAGGTGGAAAAATTAGGCCTATGGCCAAAACATCTTTAATGAAACAGAAAGCAAGAGAGAGAGCATTCCAAATACAAGGGTGTAAATAGCTGGGGGAACAACCCTCCCACAAGTATTTGATCAGCCGAGCCAATAGGAATCTCTGGAGCCTGTTGAGGTGGGACATCAGGCATGCAGCATGACTTGGGTCACGTAGACCTGGCAGCAGCAAAAGGGGGGCGGAGCCCACAAGTCATGTGGCAGCTGGCAGCCATATGGAGGGAGCTTTTGAGAACGGGTAAGGAAGGCCAAAGTATAACAGATTGGACTTAGGCTCTGACAGCATCAGAAGAGACAGACCCTAAGGAAGAACACAAAGAGGCCTTTCCAAGTCAGAATTCTCAACAGTGGGCAAACCCTACTGAACCTCACGAACCCCATGGCAGCTTCTAGGGACTGCACCAGGGACAGAAGTGATCTCACAGTGAACCAGATCCTTGACCTGCTCAACTGGATTAGCTTTGAAGAAAGGAGACGAGGGCATGTCTCCACCTAGAGGTGGATTCCGTTTTTACTCGTGTCTAGTGCTCTCTTCTCATATGAAGAGTTGAATGCGTGAAATCACAGGGGTCCTGAGCAGGTGGGCCTGGGCTGTGCTCCTGACACCTGTGCTGCTGCTTGTTTGTTCATGTGAGTCCTTACGACTTCTCTGTGGATAGAGGTGACACCATGGCCCCCAGCTGCTGTCTGGAGGTATCTGGGGTGGGCTGTATGTGAACATGCTTTGTAGTACAGGGAGCTTTTGATGACATTCGGTGATTTCTTGTTATTTGTCCCTTATGACTGTGGGTATGGTTTTGCTTTTTTTGTTTTGAGGCAGGATCTGTCTCACTAAGTTGCTTGGGCTGGCCTTGAACTGTATAGCAGTACTCATTTGAGTACTTAAATTGATCCTCGTGGCAGTCAGGCAGCGGTGGTGCTTTCCCTGCTACCACCCCAATGTTCTGGGTTCCCGAATGAACCAAATGAAATACACACACACACACACACACACACACACACACACACACACACACACAGCCTCTATATTTTGACATGCCTAAACAGCTCAATGGCTGGGCCACTTATTCTCAAGCTATTATCCTGGACCCAGTTGGGCAGCCCTCTTGGGGCCACTCTGGCTCCTACATAGTGGCTGTGCTCTCTGCCCCTCACCTTCTCAGGTGCAGTGTCTCCCCTCTCCTTCTCTCACTATGGCAGATCTCCTTTGTCTTTCATCAGTCCCTTGCCTGGCAATACTAGAAGTTCCACCCCATCTGCCCTGCCCAGCCATTGGCTGCCAGCAACTTTAGTTAGCAATCAAAACCAACTGGGGGCAGGGTCCCTCAGTGTCTTGCATACAAACGTGTGGATTCTCGAGCGATTTTGGGGACCTAAATTACCACAATACAAGAAGCATTAGACACAACCCACTGCATTGAACTTACGACCCTCTTTCACCCCCCATACACCCTCTGGCATAGCTCCACCATCAGCCATGTTTCCTGTCTCTCCTTCCTCTCTGTACCTATGTCCTCTGATTCTGTCCCGGGAGAGAGAAAACTTCTAGTGGTCTCCTTTCTTCCCCTCCCCACTTCCTCCCCACTTCTTCCCCTTATTTCAGAAGCATATAGGGAGCAGATAGTGGGTATTTGAGGCAGACTCTCTGGTGTCGTCTTAAGTTTGGGAACTGACTTGTCAGAGTGACAGGACTCTGGCTAGAGTTCCATAGTGACAGTGAGGGTAGAGTGTGGTGCTCACTGAGAGCTGTTGGCTTTGGCCTGTCCCTGCTCCCAGCCCCCAGGGAGCCCTGAGGCAGGAAACCTTGCTGGTGTTGCTTGGGAACCTGCTTTTACTCCAGGCAGACCCAAGAATCCATCTGGTCTGTTTCTCCAATGATAGGTTTTGCCTTTTCATGTACCCCATCATTCAGCCACCTCATCACTGCCTAGATCACAGGCCAACAAGGAACAGCCCCCTCTGGCCTCAGGGAGAAAGAAGCAGAAGCCTAGACTGTGTTGGTCACTTCATTATGGCATGGAGGGCAAGCTGAAGAGGAGGCCACAGCCCAGAGCTGGGTCTCTTTGGATTCCTCAGGTTTCAGGAGGTCTAAGATGTGCTTGTGGTTAGTATCAAAAGGAAACTTATTTTTCTTATAAAATATCTCTGTTCCATCCTATTTATTGTCTGAATGTATTGTGAAATTAGCATTATGGTCAGGCCTGGTAGCACAGACCTACAATCCAAACTATTTGGCAGTTAAGGCAGGAGGATTCCAAGTTGAAGGCCTGCCTGGGCTCCAGGTAAATTCAAGGCCATCTCTGGCAACCTGTCTAAAAATACAAAATAAGGAGACTGGGCTATAATTTAGTAGGGGAGTGTGTGTGGTGTCTAGATGGCACCCTCAGCACTTAAAAGAAAGAGGAGCTTATGTATGGACACTGGCATGAGCCCCGGAGGAGATCTGGCATCACTTTAGGCAGATAATTGAACAGATAAACTTTACATAGACTGTGACCTTGACTCTCTATCACCTCCAGATCGTTGGTACAGAGCCTGGCCTGGTCACCACCCTGGCTCCCCAAAGGTTTCCAAGGTCACACACAGCCTTTTCTTCCAAGGAGCCTCTCCAGTATTCAGGAAGACACATAAATATCTCCAGGTTTCCTGATAATGCCACAGAATTAGAAGGAAAGCCTTTAAGCCGGCAGGACTTACCTACCTCTGAGCGCTTGCATTCACTGTCTAGAATGTTCCCAGAAAATCATCGTCCCTGAGAGACACCTGGTGCCACCTCCTCCTCCTTGAGGAAACACTTTTGCTCTGTAATGGCAGCTTGATGCCTGTCTCTGTCTTCTCCTTTCCTTTTCTCTGGTTTGCCCTTGGTGTCTGTGTTGTGGGATGAGCACATTCAGAGGCTCTTCTGAGGTAGGCTCTCTGGGGATGCTGCCTTTAAGAAGGTGGTAGCTCTGATGCACTGGTACCTGTTATCCTTACAACCTATGAGCCCTTCATCAGTTAAGCCTGAAGAACTGTCCCTAGCCTCAGGTGCTGGGGGCAAGATTCAAGGAAGAACAGTGGCTGAGAGCTGCTCCTCCATCACTGGAGTTCTGGTTGTGTCTGCCTGCACTGCACATCCATGCCACTGGGATGAGAAGCAGGGCACATGTCTTCAGAGCCTTGGCTTTGTCTTGGCCCATCCTACATGTTCCAGTGACTCTGAAGGCAAAATCTCTCCCATCTGACTTTCTGCAACTTAGTAAGCTGCAAGAGGCCTAGAAGAAAGTGGAGAAAGAATATTTGCCTTAATAATGTGATAGATACGCAGATTGTCCTAGAATGTGTATCAATGGAAATCCTATCACTATAGAATACTGCAGAAATGTTTACAATAGGTAGTTTAGCCCCATCTGAACTTGCTGTCTTCTAGCTGTATTCTGTTCTAACAGCATTGACACACAGACATGCTGACACTTAGGGACCATACTGGCCATGGGTGTCTCTCATTGCTTTTTGACGAAGACCAGGCTCTTATGTATGCTATTAAACTTTTATCAAAAGTACACTTTGAGTAGCTACCACACTTTTATTTAAGGTTTTAACTGGTGGTGCTGTATTTCAAAATGCGTACTAACCTGGAAATGGAGCTCACTTGATAGACTGCTTGCTGAACATACACAAAGGCCTAGCTTCTGTTGCCAGTACTGCATAAAGCAGCAGTGTTGTACTCCTGTAATTCCAGCACTGGAAAGGCAGAGGCAGGAGGATGAAAAGTTCAAGGTCACCCTCATCTCTGTGTATATATATATATATATTGAGATCAATCCTAGCCTGGGCTATATGAGAGCCTGTCTCAAAATAACAACAAGAAGTGGGTGTAATGATGAACAGCAGTGGCCCAGTTCCACGCCAGCTCCCACAGGGCATGTTTACCATCAATACATTGAGTTTCACACCTGCAGGGTTTGGATGCAAAAGCAGGCACAGGTACTAGGTAGGTCTCCCCTCTCCATGTTGGTGCCCTAGTTAAGTTATGCTTGCATCTGAACCAGGGTTTTTCTCATTTATAGATCTGCCTTACAGATCTTTGCATAATGTAGAGAAAGTCAACTCATTCTTGAGAAGCATCTCAGAAGATAGCTCATTCCATCTTATGGAAATACATCTTATGGAAAGTCTTTCTCAAGATCACTCTCCACCTGTTGTCATAACAGCTCCTGTCACCTGCTATTGTGGATTATCTAGGATAGTGCATGCTCCCTCCCTCCCCCCCACCTCACTCTGGCTCTCAGTCTCTTCCTCTTATGCTCTTGCTCTCTTTAAAAATTGCTTTAAGATACCTCCTTACATGGCCCTTTTTCTGTAGCTAACATTGTTAAAATAGTTGAAAAGTTTGTATATATTTTAATTTCTATAATCAAGAACACCTGAGATTTGGTTTTGGTTTATACTGGGGATGGAATCCAGAGCCTTCTCCATGCTAGCAAATGCTCTACCATTGAGCTACCACCTGCTGCCTGAGGGATGATCTCTGGCAAACATTTTGGTTGGCGTGGGGTTGTTGCTTTTAGGTCAATTTTGGCAAACGGTTCCCTCTAAAAGGAGGGCATTTTTTAGGGATCTTGGTGCTTGCAGCCTCTCGCCTTCTGAATATGTTATATCAGCTCTGTCCAGCCACCTACAGAAAGTGATAGTCACAGAAACAGTAATGTGACATAAGAGCCCAGTCCAACAAGACCTTGGACGACTGAGGAACTTGGTGCTGCCCTGTGAGAGTGGAGTCTGCCCAGTGACAAGGCAGAGGTTGAACACAGAGCGCTCAGCTAACTGCCTCCAGAAAATTCCTCACAAACACACCCACACCTCACACTTGTGAGGTGTGCCTCACCAGTCTAGATGATTCTGAATGTGTCTATCATAGGGTGTCTCAGAGAACTGATTTGCTCAGGACCTTGGAGCCAGGAAGAAGGCAGACTGACATTTGACGTGAAGCCACTTAGGTCAAGACTCAGGCTCCCACTCACTCCTGCTCCTGTCTCCACAGCTGGGCTGCTCTCTTCAAGGCGCACCTTCTAGTCTCTTCCAGCCTTCCTTACACAAAAGCCTCAGGACTTTACCTTTCAGCAGGTTTCATTTTTGTTTTCATTAGAGGACTGAACTGGACAGACTTGACTTGTATCTGCTTCCTAGATGGAAACTCCAGTTCTTGATTTCACTTGTTAGTTGAGGGAAACAGCACTCAACTTGCCTCAAGTTGTCATGGAAATTGATGGACATTGTCGATAATCTCCCCTCACTTTCCCATGCTTGTCTCTGGTCCAGGTGCTTCCCCTTTCTTTGTCTAGATTCTTAAAATCCTAGTGAACTTCAACCAGATGGTAAGTAGCCCTATCCTGGATGGTGGGATTACATCATCATCATTTCAGCAGCTACTGGCATGGGTGTCAGGTAGTCAGGGAATAGCTATTTTCAGCCCTTGTGCCAGCCCTGATGACTGAGTCCTCATCTCAGGCCACTGTTGGGCCTGGGGGGGTTACTGGAGGTCATGTACTGTCAGTGTGTTCTGGCCCTCACACTTGCCTCATGGTGTATGGCTAGGAGCCCAAGCAGCATTGGTAAGGGCCATCATGACACTGTCTGATTTCTGTCACCAATCATGTTTTAATATAGCTCTTGTAAGTCAAGAGCCTCCATGCTCTTTCTGCCTGTAGTTGCACATACATTATGGGGCAAAAGGACAACCATTTTGAGAGGACAGTGGCCTTTTTTGCTCACATACTGGTTGTGACATTAGTGATACTCCTCATACTGACAATAGATATTTTTTCATTGCACAGATGATATCTTATGTCACCAGTCCTAATTAGTCCTTTATAGCTCCAAAATTACATGCTTTTATATGCCTATGATTATCTCAATAGGATTAACAGTGCCTTTCCTGTAAAGATAATTGAGATTGTTGAAGGCAGCATGTTTTTATGACTGCAGTATCATCCGCAGCCAACCCTCCATGAAATCTTATTGTCTTTCAGTAGTTGCTTTCCGCCTCACTCTGAGAAGAAGCATTTGAGGACAGGACAGACAGAAGTTTTTGGTGAATGTGCAAACTGGTAACCCATGCCTTTCCCCCGGCCTTCCTTTTCCCAACTGCAGGTGCCTGGAGATTTGAGCCAAACATCTGAAGACCAGAGTTTGTCGGATTTTGAAATGTAAGTCCATGCACATGCTCTTGAGGGGGCTTTAGAGAGGGAATCCTGTTGCTGGCCCACATCCTGAAGTCTACAAGGGAAAGCAGAAAGGCCTAGGAGATCCACACAGGGTTCATTTGGTTATAGAGCTGGGAAAGTTTTCTGAGGCCCAAGCCGTCTAATGTGCTTTATTCTCTCTTGGGCCTTACAATCATTTTAGTTTTGACCTGACATTTAAAATTGGGAAGGTGTTATATAGAGTTTTCTCTTTTTACTCCTGCAAGGCCACAGTCAGCTGAGCAGGTCAGAGGGTCCTTGTGCACACTCCACTCTTCATCCTGGTCCAGCCCACCCACATCTGTGTGTGTGTGTCTGCATCTCCATCTGTGTGCGTGTCTGCATCTCCATCTGTGTGTGTGTGTGTGTGTGTGTGTCTGCATTTCCATCTGTGTGTGTGTGTGTGTCTGCATCTCCATCTGTGTGTCTGCATCTCCTTCTGTGTGTGTGTGTGTCTACATCTCCATCTGTGTGTGTGTCTGCATCTCCATCTGTGTGTGTGTGTGTCTGCATCTCTATCTGTGTGTGTCTGCATCTCCATCTGTGTGTTTGTCTGCACATCTGTGCGTGTCTGCACATCTGTGTGTGTGTCTGCATCTCCATCTGTGTGTGTCTGCATCTCCATCTGTGTGTGTGTCTGCACATCTGTGTGTGTGTCTGCACATCTGTGTGTGTGTCTGCATCTCCATCTCTGTGTGTGTCTGCATCTCCATCTGTGTGTGTGTCTGCATCTCTATCTGTGTGTGTCTGCATCTCCATCTGTGTGTGTGTCTGCACATCTGTGTGTGTGTCTGCACATCTGTGTGTGTGTCTGCATCTCCATCTCTGTGTGTGTCTGCATCTCCATCTGTGTGTGTGTCTGCATCTCTATCTGTGTGTGTCTGCATCTCCATCTGTGTGTTTGTCTGCACATCTGTGTGTGTCTGCACATCTGTGTGTGTGTCTGCATCTCCATCTGTGTGTGTGTCTGCATCTCCATCTGTGTGTGTCTGCACATCTGTGTGTGTGTCTTCACATCTGTGTGCATGTCTGCACATCTGTGTGTGTGTCTGCACATCTGTGTGTGAGTCTGCATCTCCATCTGTGTGTGTGTCTGTCTGCATCTCCATCTGTGTGTGTGTCTGTCTGCATCTCCATCTGTGTGTGTGTGTCTGCATCTCCATCTCTGTGTGTGTCTGTCTGCATCTCCATCTGTGTGTGTGCCTGCATCTCCATCTGTGTGTGTCTGCACATCTGTGTGTGTGTGTTCACATCTGTGTGCGTGTCTGCAAATCTGTGTGTGTGTCTGCACATCTGTGGGCAAGTCTGCATCTCCATCTGTGTGTGTGTGT
>JADRCC010288093.1:0-10570 GCA_019843855.1 Hylomyscus alleni | reverse complement strand
TGTGTGTGTGTGTGTGTGTGTGTGTGTGTGTGTGTGTGTGTGTGTGTATGTGTGTGTAACAATAATCATTAAAGAAAAAGAGGCCATGGATTTGAGAGTGAGAAGGGGCAGATGGGAGATTTGGGGCATAGAAACAGGGCAAAGTGATATATTTTAATTTACTTAGATTTCAAATTTAAAAAAAAAAAAAAGAAAAAAATGTGATTTCCCAGGCCTACACTAGAGCTGTAACATTTGTTGAGTTAAAGATCCTACTACTTGCCTGGCAGTGGTGGCGCACACCTTTAATCCCAGCACTTGGGAAGCAGAGACAGGCAGATTTCTGAGTTCGAGGCCAACCTGGTCTCCAGAGTGAATTCCAGGACAGCCAGGGCTATACAGAGAAACCCTGTCTCAAAAACAAACAAACAAACAAACAAACAAAAAAGATCCTACTACTTAATGCCAATAGGACTGCTGTACAAGTCCACAGTGCCACGTGCTGTGGTTCCTGCCTGTCTGCTGTCACTTCCTACTACTGTAAACATGCTGAGAGATACAAAAGCACATGAAGAGCTTGTCATCAACAATCTCTGTCACATTAGAGCAAATGATCTCTGACCAGATGACTGGTGCTATTACAAAGGAGTATGATTTACCAAGGTTTCCACAGCACTTTAAATGCTCCCCTGAAATGTCTCTTACATCATGGAGACTCCATGAATACAGTCACTTAAGATTCATTTCTACCAAACTGCATCTTCAGTGATCTATTTACAGATGAGTGCTAGCGAAAATCGTAAGTTCTCTTACTTTCGAGCATACTACCTAACAAGTTTCAAACCACTAGCTCGTTCTGCTGACACAGACTCAGCCCAAGGCAAATGCTCCGGCCCCTCCCCTACGGCCTGAGGTACCTGAGTGGGATCTGTAATTTTGGTACAGCTGATGGATCCTCTTGGGCTTTCGGACAGCACATTGCTTGTCTACTGTGTTTCTGCTGGCATAGTGGAACAGAGAGAGCAGGTCACTGAAACGGAAAGCCACACCCTTCATGATGCTTTGGGCAGTGTCTCCAGTAAGGAACATGGCATTAGGGTCATTGATGCACTTCATCAGCAATGCCAGCTCTGCTTGGGTGAAGTCCTGAATCTCATCACCATAAAGCTCATGGATGGACCAGGGGAGCACCCTGAGCTTCGACAGCCTCCAGGACAGGTTGTACAGGACATCTTCTTCATCAAAATACCCTTTCTGGGACCTGATCTGTTGATACAGGCAGAAGAGGCTATAAATCTCACTCCGATCTTCCTTAAAATTGGGGGATCGTTTCCTCCCTAATTTCTTATAGGCTTCTTCAGTCAGTCTCCCATGGGGACAACTAAGAGCCTCAAAAGAACCCTTCAGGAACGATTTTATTTCTTTCCAAATCAGTGCTGGGTTGTAGGAACTTCTCCCTTTGATCATTTTGGGCCATATCTCATTGGTGAACACCTCAAATGTCACATACACCCGGGGATCACTATCCCCTGCTTGTGTTTCGGCAGCTTTCTCCTCCTCACTGTAGTTCCCATCAGCCTCAACCTCTTCATCATCCTCTTCCCAGCTGGGGATGCTAAACTCTTCCTGTGTGGACCATCCTACAATGGTTCTCTTTAAGCTTCCATCTTCATTTCTCAGAAAAAAAGGTTTTGGCAGAGAGGCATCAAGCAGGAGAAGAAGCTGTTTCGAAGTCACAAACAGAGGGAAGTTTTCATCTCTCAGGTCCTGGAGTTTGTGGACACTGGGATCCAGTGGTTTATAGTGACTGGTGGCCTTGGTGGACTTAGAGAGCTCAATAAAATTCCTTTGCACCTCCTGGCACAGGACATGGTTCTTAGTCACAAAGATCTGATGTAGATGCTCCAGCTGGTGTGGGTGGTCTGGCACACATCCTTCTGCTACTTGGCTGTCCCCTGCTGGCTCCACTGTGGCTCCTCCTGCACAGGCTTCACGCTCTTGCTCCTCATCTATACCATCCACTGTTTCCACTTTGATGGAACCCTCCTCTTCCTCATTTTCTTCTTCCTCCCGACCTAGACCCTCTTTTCCTAGTTCTACTTCCAACCTTCTCTTTGGCAAGATCTGTTTGGACAGCAATGGGCTTCCTGCCTGCTCAGCTTTCTCCCAGTAAACATGGAATTTCTTCCAAAGCCTGTACAAGCAACAGGTTGTTTTCCCAGTGCCACTCCGTCCAATGAGGATGATGGGCTCTAGGGGCTTAGGGTTGAGATCAATCACAGCATATTCAAGCTCGCCCACTCGGAATGGATATTCTACTGTTGCTGTCATATCATTGAGGATGTTTAAGGCCATGTTGGTACTGAAGCTGTGGAACTTCATGATGTTGTACTCTGTCTCCACAGCACTGGCTGGAGGAAAGTACTCAGGATCTACCTGTTCTAGGCTCTTCTCGGCCTCTGTGTCTTCCACATAGCAGCGGGGTATCCGCTTTTGGATTTTCATGTTAGCTGATACCTGTCCTTTGTTGATACCTTTCAGCTTCTTTCGAAGGACACAGGACAAGCCCCGGGTGTAGGCACTGCAGATGGCCATGATGGAATCTGACAGCTTGCAGTGATCTAAGACAATGTCCCAGATGCGAATGATTTCCGTATAGACCCGCCCTGATTTTTCCAGGGAGTAGGTATTCCGCTCTGTACCCATAATTTTCTCAGAGTTCTCACTGCACCGAGCAGAGAAGTCAATGGCAAGCTCCCACAGCATCCTGGCACCTTTGTCCAGCTTTGCTTCAAAGAGCTGGATGTTTCCTTTCGAGTGCTTCAGCCGCTTCTGCAGGCCCTGGGTCCACTCACCGTTTCCTAACTGCTGGATGGCAAGGATGATTTTCTTCTTTATAACTTTAGTCATAACCTTACTGGACAGCTTCTTCAGCATTTCTGAAGTGCACTCAATCTCCCAGGTCATGTTATCAAAGTCTTGCAGACAGGCTTGAATCTCCTGCATGGTCCAGTTCTCTTGATTATCACTGGCTACTCCCAATCTGTTACCAACTGGAACAAGCTGGGAAGCCCCTGGGCCTGCCTGAGCGTGGCCATCCCCAGCCTCAGAGGCAACAGGGTTGCTTCCACTACAGTCAGAGGTCCCTATGCTCTGAGTTCTCTGGAGTTTGTCTTTCTTTCCTTCTGTGCTAACTGCTACCTTGGAAGAGTCTCGCTGAGGATAGTCCTCTGGGAGAGACATATCCAGCTCAACCTGCTGGATCAGAACTTCGATGTCCTGTACAAGGCGGTCCCTCAGAGAACGTGTCCTGATGGCTTCAGGCTCCTGCCTGGTCACCTGAACATCAGGGAGAATCTCTGTGACTCCCTTAGAAAGGGTTTTGTCAGCAGTACCACATGGCAAAGACTTGAAGGAAGTCTGGGACTTGAGCTGAGATGTATGGCCAGGGGCAGAAGATCTGGAGAGCCTCCCCAAGTGGGTGGCAGGGTCTTGCCGGTTCTTCCGCCTGCTCTCTGTTAGCGCTTTGTTCCAAGCCAAAAGCAGAGCATCGTTCTTCTTAATCCGATGCCTAACACCTTTGCCTGCTTTGTTTTTCAGGTTGAAGTTGATGTCAAACTTCACCAGCAGATCTATCAGCTTCTTTGTGCGCTTTAGCATGCCCTTCTGGAAGAGGAGATGCATCAATGTGTTCCCATTGCTGTCTTGGACATTAGGATTAAGGTAGTAAAATTCGGTAGGGTTGGACAAGAATAAATCCAACAGGTGGCTGAGGAAGTTAAAGCCAATGTCAGCTGAAAGACATAAACAGAATCCTGTGAGTACAAAGCCATTCTTCTCAGGGAACAGCAGACTCTGGCCAGTTTGAGGCATCGTATAACAGACCTTCTCCAAAGATGTGATGAAACTCATTAAATGACAATGTTCTTAACCAAGGTAAATGGCCATGTTCTTAACCAAAGTAAATGGCCATGTGGAGGCAGTTTAGTTGTGACAATCAGGAGGGTACACTGGCAACCAGTAAGCAGAGGCTATGCACAAGATAGCCCTGTCAACAAATAATTGCTAGCCCAGCAATCAATGGAACCTCCTACAAGTACCTGATGGTATTATATCAAGTTCCTCTAAGTCAGAACCCTTGAAAACTGATAAAAATCCATGTTTGTAAGCTACTTACAACCAACTTTAGGACTTAACACCCCCACACACATACACACAATAATATCTTATCATGACGAATGATCAGAACACGCTGCTTAAGAAAGAACCTTACCATTGATGTCCAGAAAGATGTGGAGTGCTGCATGCAAAGGAGTGTCACCTTCCATGAGAGAAACACTACGGGGGTCTGCACCCTTGGTCAAGAGAAGAAAAGCCAAGTCGAAGTCCTCATGTCTCAGGCACATGAGAAGCGGCCTGTCCTGGCTGTCTTGGAGACCCTCAGGCAATGCTGGAAGGGGAGTAGAATGGGAGAAAGAGGTAGAGAAGAGAGCATCAGGACCCCAGGAGGAGGCAGACTTTCCACCAATGAGAAGGGCAAGATGCTCATCTGACTTCCAAGATGTTCCCCCCACCTTTCTGAGCAGTAAGGCTTCACAGGCCCTCAGGGGAAACCCTACTCCTCAAGGATGATGTTCTCTAGTCAGGTTCCACCCATTGCTCCTGTCCTTCCTCTAGTCCTACCACAGGACCACACTTCCTACCATGGAATGAGGACAGGGAACAAGAACAATGGAAATCTTAATGCTCCTAACACCGTCTGCCTGACATAGTCAGGAGTCAGAGCCTCAGTACACTTCCACATCTTTGCTTCTCCCCTCCCTGGCACACCTCCACTCCACTCACCACCTCACCTTCTTTTGAGCTCAGTCCATACTCCCTTTGCACTGCAGCCTCCATAACCTCCACCCGGAGGCAGCCCAGCCCTGTAAATCTGCAGCCCTGCTGTACTAGCACCTGGTGCTGGAGATGATCTGTGAGTGTTGGCTAAATCAAAGAATAAAACAGGAATTCCGTCACAGCAGTCATTTCCGAGAGAGCAGCACACACAAGGAAGAGGCTTAAAGAAGTAACTTATAAAAGGTACTCCATCTCCCTGTGAGTGGAGCCAATACCTAGAGGCTCTGTGCTGAGTGCAGCAGGTGGAAAGCCAAGGACAGGGTGTTCCCACTCTCTATGAAGGACAGGGTGTTCCCACTCTCTATGAAGGATTGCAACACAAAGAAGAAAACCACACAGCTAAGGTACTCTTCCAAAAGCCTGTACACACTAGCTCATGTAATGTGTAAAGCAGCTCTAAGAAATACAGACTGTTGTCATTCCCATTTTATAAATGGGTGAGGGTATGACAGCCTGTTCAAGGCCACACATCTAGTAGGACAAAAGTGGACAAGTGGGGAATACAGGTAGAAGAGGCTGGTATTTCTGATTTATTTTAATTAAACTCAATCTAGCACAATGTCCTGCACACTCCAGACACACAGCTAACCAATGCTCTTACTAGAGCATCCAATGTTGCCATCCATGAACTACTTGGTTATTTCTCTACAAACAAGTATCATAAAATCCCAGTCTACTGATTAGGAAAGAATGCCACAAGAGTGGACAAAGATCCACGTGATGCATCCATGGCAGAAAAATGGTTTAGCCAAAAGTCAAGTTTCTGGAATTGACCATTGGGACAGAGCAAAGGCCAAGGAACAAACTTCCACACACATGGCGCTTCCCACATATGAGAAAAACAGGAAAGGACTAGCTGGGATTCACAAGAACTCCTCAAGCCAACTCACTTTAACCCTTCACTGTTTCACTGGGAGAAAAAGATGGAAAGTGTGCTGGTTTCTTTAAAGGAGGGACAGCTGGTCTAGAGTTGAACCTGTCCAGACAAGTCACAGAGCACACTCACCTCCACTGTCAATCAGACGGCTTAGAAGCTGGGTCTTCCTCTGGTCCCAGGAGCTGAGATGGGGAATGACAGTACAGATGTCCAGGTCTGAGAGGTCACAATCCTTGATGAGGCCATTTCTGAGCTGAGGCTGCCCGCTGACTTTGCGGGTGAGCAGCAGAAGTACTTCAGGCCACTTCTGTCTTTCCAGTAAGAATTTGATGAAGGTCGTAGCACAGTCTCGGTTGACATCACAAACCAGGCCAGCAGGAATTTCTTTCAAAAATAAGAATAAACTATACTCCAAAATGGTTCATATGATTTCTCTTCCTCACCCAACTACAATCCTATATCTATGCATAATTAAAGGCTCGTAAGTCAACCTTTTTAAGTACTGTGGAAGTTATATGAAGGAATAATGAATTCCTTTGGACAAGTTACTTAACCATGAAGAAACATCACAACAGGCATTGACTCAGGAACTCCAGGGTCAAGACTAAAAACACCCAGTAAAGAAGACAGTCCAGAATTAAGATGTTTGTAAAGACAGAATGCTTGGTTCAGGGCAAATATGTGAGTTATGAAAGATCTGCCTTTAATCTTCCATAACATTGAGAGTATATGTTGTTCATAAACACTGAATTACAGGGAAATATGATAAAAGAGCTGAAATCCAAAAGGTGTTAGAGATGAGATGGAAGTACCTTAGCCTTCAGTCCCTAAACTGTCATGGGACATAAGTATTTTCATCAGATCCTTGATGTGTAGACATAAGCTAATGACTATCCTCTTTCATAACACTGGTGAGTCTTAAGGTTAAAAATAATTTAAATATGCTTCCTCACTAAGAAGACTGCCAAATTTACTATGTAAATTTACTATATAGATGGACCTGGCAAGACGGCTCAGTGAGGAAAGGCACTTGCTACCAAACCTTATGATTTGAGTTTGATCTCCAGGACCTACATGGCAGAAAGAATGACTCCCACAAGTTGTCTTGTGACCTCTCTATGCAAACTGGTACATGTATCCTCTAACCAATAAAGAATTATAACTTTAAAATTATAAAAAAATAAAGAATGCCAGTTAATTTTAATTCATTCCCTTTTTTCTTTTTTTTTCTTTCCCAGCACCTCTCTCTCAATCCCTCTCTTCTTTTTTGGTGCTAGAGATAGAACAATGGGTACATACATATAGGTACCTATAGATAGGTACTACCATTAAGCCATACTCCTGGCACTTGTTTGTTTCTTCATTTGTTTAAGAATTTTTTTAACTTGTTACTCTGTGTGTGTGTGTGTGTGTGTGTGTGTGTGTATGTGTGTATGTGCATGCACACATGCATTCACATCATGCAACACAATCCCACTCATGTCATCATGACCTTCAGGTAGCTCACCTGCTACCCCCACATCCAGAGCCAGCTCTACTGTGCTGCCCAGGCAAGGAGCAGGGCCTGAAGAAGGTGGGGCAGGGATAGCTCTCCTGCTCTCATGACCGAATGGCAAGGAGTGAGGATGGGGAAAACTGACCCTTTAAGAAAAAGTATTCTGAGTTGCACAGGCTGAGTGTGAATGCACTGTGTAGTCCAGAGAGGGTTCCTTCTGCCTCAGACCCTTAAGCAGCTGGCATTGATTACAGGTATAGACCACTGCTTTTTGGATTACATTTGAATTTCAAATGAACAAACAGCTTTTTAGTAGAGTTCATATAATACTGGGGATATATTTACACTGAAAAATTTGTTTATCTGAAATTCAAATAAACTGGGCATTCTGTACTTGGTCTGACAATCATATCACAGAAAAAGCTGGATAAGAATAAACCACTCCAAAAAAGGTCCCTATGATTTCTCTTCTTCCAGCTAGAGCAGATGGCAGAAATGAAGATTACCCAAATAAAATAAACTTGCTTTGCACTTGCTGGCTTTTGCTTCCTATCTTTTTCTAAATCTCTCAAATGAATATTCATTTAATACAAGAGAAATTAAAGATAAGTTAGTCTATCATCTTTCTTTAATAAGGATCAGAACAAAGTATAAAGGTAAACTTTTAAAATAGATCCCAGCAGCAGGCAGTGGTGGCACACACCTTTAATCCTGATGCCATGTCCACTCCAGTCGAGTCTGCCTGACAGCAGCCCACAGAGGCATATAGCTTCAGAGGAGCTAGCCTAGCCTCCTAGAATTCATTAGTTGGCGTCCCTAACTTAAATATGTTCCAGATTAGTCTTTGTGATAATCAACGTGCTTTCATTCAGGCATAGAGGTGTCTCAAGAATTAGCCAAACTAAGATTAAACATTGATTCCTGGTTTCCACAGTGTTCCAACTGATCTTATTGATACCAAGCTGTTGTTAGCTTGGAATTTTCACAAGGAAGCTGCTTAATTGGTACCCAGGTGATATTAGCTTGGAATTTCACAGAGAAGCTGCTTAAATCAGACAGTCTCCAAAGTAAGAAAAAGAGATCAGGCATTATTATGTTTCCTGTCAACTAAGTAAAAATTATAATTCTCTTAGCACTCACACATACACAGCAGACTGCTTTACATAACTAGAGAGAAGCCAAAGGGCTTCCCTGAAATTGGGAATCTGTCACTAATTTAGTTGCAGCCAAGAACATTCTCAGGAGCTGCTAGAATGAGACCTCCTGGTGTTTGCCTCCAACAGACTCAGAGAATTAGCTTGGTGCTGGCAAGATGGCCCAGCCGCAAGATGGCCACTGCTCTTCCAAAGAAACCATTCTCACCTGGCTGCTAAGACCAAAACTGGCTTTGATGTGGCTGCTGCCTGTCTGGTTTCTGTCAATTCTGCCCTGACTGCTTATCTTACTTCCTTTTGTGTTCAGGATGAATATAAAAGCCGTGTGTGTGTGTGTGTGTGTGTGTGTGTGTGTGTGTGTTTGTGTGTGTGTGCGCGCGCATGTAGGAAAGCAGAGGAGCTGTGCTGCAAAGTGGGTATTTGACCCTCTACCCTCATGTGCTCAGCAGCCCCTGGGCTCAGCCGGCCCTGCTCCGCCAAGCACTTTGAGGCCAGGGGGTGCAGCACTCGTCCAAAAGAGATAGCTGCTGCTTTAGACCCACAGCCGCCTGATTTTTCTTTTGTAAAGACCACAAAAACGTCTGATGCCTAATTTTAAGAATATATATTCAGATTCTGCACTTCCTTGTGTTGTGTCTGTTTCTCATTCACCGAATTTTTGCCCACTTGCCCAGAACTCTACTTCTCCCGCAGATTGAGGGATCTCCGCAACTCTAAGAATTGAGCAAACAGGGACACCACATAAAAATACCAGGAAGCCAGGAATGTCCATTAAGCTTAAAGTCAGGGAGCTTCAGAAGGGTTTACTGAACAAACATCCATCCCCAGGAGATGCTCTAATTACAGGGAATAATGCTTGGTTCCAGGAAATATCCCCAGTAGGGGGTGAATCTCTCCCAGTATCTCCTCCTCATCTGTGGCACAGAGGTCAATGGACTCAAAAGACAATGGGCTCCACCAATGAGAGATCACCAACTCATGCTGTAAGTCTATGTTCTGGAAGGGTATAAAGAGTGTGTGCTTATGTTCCTCGAGGTTGCCTTTGCCCCGATTGCAGAACGACCCCAGTATACTGGATCATTAAAATCTCTTGCTTATTGCATCGATCTCCGTCTCTGTGTCTTTGTGAGTGGGTCGACATCCTGGACTTAAGACTCAGCTCTCCAAATCTTACATCATGGTGCATTGGCTGGGAAAGTCCTTCTCACGGGACCAGTTACTGGAGATCAGAGGTACCCCGGTTGTTTTCATTTGTGTCTGTTTAAACATCTGTCTGACTTTTTGAATCTGTGGCTCCTTTAATCTGTGCGGCTACAAGGAAGTTTGGTTTTGGTTTGCAGTTTCTTGGTGGTTGTTGACCGGAGGTAGTCTTGTGAGGCAAGTAGACATACCTTGATGTCACAGATGCTCTGGACTCTGTCTGAGAAGTAGGATCTGAAAGGGTCACTTCATCTGGGGGTGGCGGCAAGGAGGTCGCTACTGAGTTCCATTTGCCTTGGCAACTTTTTGTGGTATTGTTGTATAACCTGGTTTATCTGGCCCCTGCTGTGTGCAGGAGTAACTAGTTCATTTCAGCATGGGAGGCATGGCCAAGCAACTCTGTGATCTGCTTTGATTATCTCTGTGTGCAGGAGCATCTGGTGTCTGTAACTGGGCCCATGGAAGGGGCTAACTGTGTGGATTTTCTTTCTCTGTGTTCATGGACCTGATAAGGTCAAGCTGTCTATGTAGTAATTGGGTTTTTTTTTTTTTTCCTGTGTTTCTTAGTATCTGGTTCTATGTTCTTGGACCTTAGACTGATGACTTCTACCCCTTGACCAATGAACAGATGTTAAAGCTAGGGCAGCGGCTGCAGCGGTGGCAACAGGCAGGGTGAGTGCTCCCAGAGGCTGGGGCCCCGCAGCTGCCGCTGGGCTTGGGCAGGGAGCAGGCTGTGTGCTCTGCCACTTGGTGGTGTGGCCCTGCCCAGGGCCAGCGATGGCAGGAGAGGCAGCTGCTTTACAGGCCTGAGCACCCCTGGTTCAGGCCAGCACAGGCTCCCTAGCATGAGTGTTACAACATTTACAGCCCTCGGCACCCCTGGTTCCAGCCAGCACGGGCTCCCTAGTATGAGTGTTACAGTACACACACATACACACACACACACACACACACACACACACACAC
>JADRCC010288070.1:0-13687 GCA_019843855.1 Hylomyscus alleni | reverse complement strand
CACACACACACACACACACACACACACACACACACACACACACACACGCACGCACGCACGCACGACGCACGGAATCTTTCAAGAGTCATGCATATCACACTGCTCACATTCCATTGGCTGGAATTCAATCACATGGCTGCACCTAACTGCAAAGGAGGCTGGGAAATGAAGTCCGACAACACTCGGGAGGAAGATGGTTCTGGAAGAGAAAAGAACTTGTGACTTTAGGGGAGGAAAAAAATCCTTTCCCTTTTACCCTTCTAGCTTCTCTTTGTGATTTAGATTGGCAGGAGACAGATTAATGACAGAAAGGTCAGTAAGAGGTTATTAACAGGTGGACCCTGAACACATAAATGGGTCACACAGGTGAGTACAACTCCTGTGCTCTTAGACAGTGGAGTCTATGTGCTCAGCTTAAAAGAGAAAAGGGAAGAGGAAGGGCACAGATGGGAAAGCAGATGGCCTTTTGGGAAAATAAATGACTCCTGTGCTGGCTGGTTGTTGTTGTTTTGTGAGCTTGACACAAGCTAGAATCACTTTAGAAGACGGACATCAACTGAGAAAATGCCCTCACTAAACTGACCATGGGCAAGGCTATGGTACATACTTTGAATCGTGGGTGATATGGGTAGGCCCACCCCACAGGGAGTAGTGCCCCCTTTGAGTGGAGGGTCCTGGATGGCATAAGGAAGCGGGCTGAGCAAGCCAGGGGAGTAGTTAGTAAGCAACATTCCTCTCATAGAATCCTGGACGGCCTCTCTTTTACTGTGGAAGAAAAGCCAGCAGCTGTACTGGTTCCTGCCAGGAGGTTCCTGCCTCGCTTGACTTCCTGTTCTGACTTTCCTAGATTACAAGCTGTAAAAAACAAACCCATTCCTGCCCATGTTGCTGCATCCACCTTCTGAAGATGAGCTTTGAAGTCAAGGCAGGCTTAGGACCAGGTATCCCAGTCATTGGTCAGAGATAAGCTGGGAGCCAGGCAGTGGTGGTGCCTGTCTTTAATTCTAGCGTTCAAGAGGCAGAGGTAGGCAGATCTCTGAGTTAAAGAGCAACCTGGTCTATAGAGTCCAGGACAGCCATAGCTACATAGTGGGACTCTGCTAACAACAACAATCCCAAATCAATAACCAAACAAAAACCAAAGATGAGCTGTGGACTCCATCCCAGGTGCCACTGACCCTGGTCCAATGCTGTTCGCTGCCTATTTTGCCTTATTTGGAATCCTCAGAGAGTACCATTGGTTTGGCTACTTTCCATTTCCCTTTCATATGAAGCTTTCAGAGATTAGTTGCTGTGGAAGGGGTAGTACGGAAACTGGGAAAGAGGCTGCCTCTTTGAGAAAGAATGGAGGGTGTGGGCCCTTCCCTGCTGCTCCTGGAGGATACAGTGTCCAGTGCTATCCCCTAATTTTCCCAAAGTCATGGGGCTGTTAAATGTCAGAGGCTAGTTTCAAGTTCAGGTCTGTTATTCCAAAGCCATGCCTTAGTTCTCAGTCCCATACAGTATGCTGGTTTTTCAAAGATAGCTGTGGGAGGTTCTGGAGGGTGGAAAGGAATTCTTTGGATAAAACCAAATATAGCCAGAATCATGGAAAGGAGAAAAGTATTTTTCGATTACCCTCGTAGTCGACACATTTCTAAAATCCCACAGAACAGTGAGCAATCCTGGAAATCAGCAAAAGCCCTCATGCGGCGGGGCGGTTCAAGGAGGTGAACATAATCACTTGGATCTGTGAAACGTGGGGTGAACTGCATGTGAGGAAGTTAGGGGAGTGAGGTGAGGTCATCATAAAATGGCGGAAGGAGGGCCCCTCCAATGAGAGCCAGCTGTGCTCAGGCCGCACACCTGGCCCCACACTCGGGCCAGTCTGCATGAGAGATGAGTCTGGAATGGATTACACACCACCCAGGACCCACAGGAAATGTGAGGCCCTGGCCAGGCAGGAGTTACAGTAGGAAGGCAACGACAATAGTTTCGATCCAAACTCTGTATAGCCCACAGTGCAGAGCACCCTCAGGGTCAGAAAGATTCTTCTGCCTCTTTGTTTTACTCTATGTGTTTAGAAAAGTAACTTCTTCCCCTTCGCTCAAAAAAGTTACTTCCTGCTTCAAACACCTGAAAAACAGCCCCACTTTCTCTTGTTTAAGACTCCCACGAATTTGTCTTAAGTCCCTAGAGAGAGATTTGAAAATGGACCAGAGGGTGGGATCCCAACCAAGACGACATGGCTTGAGTTCCCATTCGAATTCTTGCCTGCTGTGTGATCTAGAGCCTATCCCTGTAAGATGGTGTTAAGGATAGTAAATACTTCACAGCTAGGCATGGTAGTTCACGCCTATCATACCAGCACTGGAAAGCAGAGATGGGAGAGCTACTACAAATTCAGGGCCAGCCTGGGCTGTAGGGTGAAATTCTGCCTCAAAACTATCAAAGCCCACCACCCAAACCCCCACAAAATACACGAAACAAACAGAACCCCCGCGAAAGAACAAAGCAAAACCTCCAGAGGAACCACTTGATATGAGTTCTGTCAGGATTAAGTGAGATGATTAATTTTTGGAGTAGTACCTGGCATGTGGTAATTGCTGGATAAATACATCTTATCTGTATTGTGATGTAAAAGACAGGAGAGAATTTGCATGACATTTTGGATTAAACACTTTAACAATTTTGATGCTGCTGGTGGTACACACCTTTAATTCCAGCACTTAGGAGGCAGAGGCAGGCAGATCTCTGTGAGTTCGAGGCCAGCCTGGTTTATAAAGTAAGTTCCAGAACAGCCAGGGCTAAACAGAGAAACCTTATCTCAAATCCCCCCAAACAAACCAACAAACCAACAAACCAAACCAAACAACCCCTCCCCCCCCAAAAAATTAGCAATTTTGGCCATTCAGGGAAAGGCGTGGCTAGGAGTGTTGTGGCCTTGCAGATGTTCCTGTGGCTACATCACTTTGGGTCTTAGTCTCCCTGCAAGCGCCATGGAGCAGAATGAACCTGTGAACTGTCATCTCCTCCCCTGTGCTTATTTCAGTGAATGTTCTGATTTCGTCTTCGTGGCTGTGATCTAACAATTGGAGTAAAACTAGTGTAAGAGAGGAACGGTTTTAATTTAACTTGTAGCTTACCGTCCGTCCATCACTGAGGGCGGTTAGGGTAGGGTATTGATCCTAGCCAAGAAACTATTCAGAAATGATACCTTCTGGGACAGGAAAATCAGTGTTCTTCAGTGGAGTGACACTGGATACATCAACCCCCCTCCAGCACAGCTGCTCCCCCCAGGAGCAGGTGGCTAATACAAATCAGACTCCATGGTTTTTAGTGACTATTTTTTCATTTTCCTGATTTTTATTTGTTTGTTTTTTAAATGGAGAACATGAAATTGAGTACATAGGGAGGCAGGGGATTCTCAGAGGAATTGAAAGAGGAGCAGGAATATGATAAAAATATACTGAATGAAATTCTTAAAGATTAGCAAAAAATAAACAAACAAACAAAAAGACAAAAACAACAAACCCCCAACCCAAACCAAGCCAAACATAAAACAAACAAAAAACGCCACCCAAAACTATAATCTTTCAATTCACTGTCCTTAAGAGCTCATGTAAATATCACAACCTAAAACACAATACCACTTTT
The DNA here is from genome assembly GCA_019843855.1 of Hylomyscus alleni. NCBI lineage: Eukaryota > Metazoa > Chordata > Mammalia > Rodentia > Muridae > Hylomyscus > Hylomyscus alleni. The sequence continues at coordinate 10,051 of JADRCC010288070.1, read as the reverse complement.
AAAGTCCCACAGTCTTTAAAATTTTCATCATTGAGGGAAGTCAGGACATGAATGAGCTCAAGCAGGAACTTAAAGCAGAAACCATAGACAACGTTGCTTACTGGCTTTCTCGTGGGCTCATGCTTACTTAGCGTTCTTATGCATACCGTAACCCCTGTCCAGGGAATGGTGACGCCCACAGTGGGCTAGGACCTCCTACATCAGTTAACCATCAAGACAATCTCTCACAGAGTGTGGACAGGCCAGTCTGATTGGGTAATCTCCACCGAGATTTCTTTCGCAGGTGACTCTTAAGCTGGGTCAAGTTGACAGTAAAGCTAACTAGGATAGTGTTCTGCCCATTTGTCACAGGCACTGCTTGGTCTGTGACCATTAGACAATCATTCCCTTTTAAAAAGAGTTCTTGAAATCTTTTGGGGGGAATTTTCCTTTCTCCCTATTGAGAGCAGCCTGTGGCAAGCAAGCAGCAGATCAAGAAGTTCGGCTTCTTCGGCTGAAAAAGTCATTAGGAACTTCAGAACCCATCATGGACCCTCAGCACTGCTTGGATCGCAGGACCTGAATTCTACATATCAGGCTGTCCTGGGACTCTGAAACACAAGAAATAGAGAGACAGGACACAAAGGGAAAAGGTTACAGCATTGTGCAGCCCTGCCCTGTTCTTCACCTTGATCCTGCTTCTGTGTTCCCACCAGCCTCTGTGTGTCCTAACAAGACACAAACAGGGTCTTGTTTGTGACTGAAGACTGTTGATCTACTGGGAGTTGTTCAGTTTCACAGCTCTTACAGTGATCTGAAGACCATTATCATTTCAAAATAGTGTCTGCTCCACTGATAGAAACCAGACTCAAGATTGTGAAGTAATGAAAAGGCCACAGAATTCTGTTTGTATTCTGATTAAACATTTTAAAATTATATTAAGTGTTTTTGCACATTCATGCTCTCTCCGTCTCCTTCTCCCTCCCCCCCCCCCCACATCATAGCATGCTCGGGGGGGTCAGGGGACAACTTATGATAGGAAGTGTGTTTTCTGCTTCCATTATGGGAATCTGGAGTGCCAAACTCAGATAGCTTGATAGCAAGGGCCTTTATGCACTGCCCCACGTTGCTGGCCCTGTATTCTGATTCTTACCAACCTGGTCAGCTAGCTAAAAACTCCACACATCACACAGTCCTGGCCAGGATCACTGTACCATCACACTGGAGGACACTGGCTAATAGAATAGAATACGTTGCCACTTTCAAACTATAGACTGAAATTGTTGGGTTTTGTGGTGATCAAATGATGGCTTCTAATATTATAGTCCCGACCTCCACGGCAGCACTCGGAAGTGCCCTTCCCTGGAGTAGGTAAGTGTGTCTGCTCTGTGGATCCCAGGCCATATGATTTGCCCCCATAGAATAAGGGCAGAAACAAGTGTCCCATATGTTCGTCTATCATTCCATGTATATGCTGCTACCGCCGCTCCTCAGCTCTCTCTATTCCCTGCAGGAAGTACACCCCGACCCCAGGAGTCACTGGTGCCTGAATGAGGGCACTTGCTGAAGAACTAAACGGAGCCCCAGTCAGCAGGCAAGCCTGTGAGTGTGGTAGCAACGATTGCTGTTGTAGCAACGATTGCTGTTGTCTTTGGAGACCATTGCATTTGTCACCCAGTGAGACTCAGTGGGACGCAGTGGGACTGGGACTCATGCGATGTTCTCAAGTTAAACTGGATGGTCACAATGTAAAGTACAGAAAGGTATTCGCACCGGTCCCGGTCTGCATAAACCCACCTTACGGTTGTTTCCATTTTATAAGGCTGTGTAAGTGTGTGCATTCTGTTTTCCCTTTCAGTGCAGTAAGTTACACGAGATAGGCAACACTTCATGATTAGGTGGATTTTGTATTCAGCGATTTTGCCCAACTGTAAACTGATAGAAGCATTTTGAGCACCACTAGAGGTAAGCTAGGATATTCCATACGTTAGGTATGTTAAATGCCTCTAACAGATTTTTCAACTTCTAATGGTTTCAGTGGGACAAAATCTCACATCAACTGGAGGAGACTTTATGTGGCTCCAGATATCCTGCACACTGTTATCTAATAAGCCTCTTAAATCACGTCTTTCCCTAGAGCCTGCTTTATTAATTCCACTCTCCTCAGCTCTGCCTTCACCTGCAGCCATTCATTCTTCAACCTCCCCTCCCCTCCCCCCAGTTCCCTGACAAGCCTTCCACTTCGAGCACTCCTTTTAAAGATTCTTTTAGATTTATTAGTTTTTATTTTATGTATATGAGTGCTTTTTTTTACATGTATGTATGTATGTATGTATGTATGTATGTAAACCACAAGAATGTCTGGAGAGACAGAAGAAAGCATCGGATCCCTTGGAACTGAAATTACACATGGTTGTGAGTGCTGGGAACTGAACCTGAGTTGCTGCTAAGAGCAACAAGTGTTCTTCCCTGGTGAGCCATCTGCCCTGACTCCAGACACTCTTAAAACTGGGTGTAAATTTCTGTCCTGGTCCCTTTTCTCCATCAAAGTTCTAAACTTCATAAAGATGACTAACCAGTCACACTTTCTTCCCCAATACAAGCTGCAGGCAAGGCATGGCTCATGGTATCCTTTGAGTTCACACTCCTCACGCCACTCCACCACCGTCCTCCTGCTTCTGTCCTTCCGGCTTTTGAATGGACCAGACCTACCTTCTTCTTACTCACGTCTTTCCAACATACACACCTAGCTGCCCTTGACTATCTACAGACCACCTCTGAGCATCTTTGGGTTAACAAGACCTGGTTGACTCCTGACAGAAGACAAGTTGATAGGAGGGAAGGGAACAAGACATCAAAGGGGACACAGAGACAAAAGCAAAAAGCCAGGCAGCCTTCGGGCTAGGCTTGACAACTGAACCTGAGAACTGCCGGAGGATGTCCAGGAGGGTCCTATCTTGACACCTGCTGGCCGTAATATCTTGAGGTTCTGTCAGGTGGCATTCAAGAACTGACGAACACTTTCAAAGGAATTAGGGAGACTTCCCTAGTAACAATGGTAAAGGACAGAGGCCATCTGCTTTTCTGTCCAGTGGTTTGCTCAAAGTATCTTACTGAATAAAACCTTCCTTAACTGGCAAGAGCAGCGTAGAGGTGGATGGACTGCTCCAGCACTGCAGGAAGCCCTCTCCAGGCCAACACCGTTACTGACGCCCCGACTTAGACCGTCAAAACCACCACCGGAAACCTGAATGCTGGAGACCACAGCCTCTGATTCAGCAGACGGGACCTGCAGCTCTCCAGGGCCCAAAGCCAGAGAATGTGCCGGAGGAGAGTTTTATTGCAAAAAACCCTAAATTTAACCAGCTGGAACTCTTTTTAAACAATCATCCTATTCATATATTTAAAATAGATTGTGCATCTTTTAGCAAGCAGTCAGCGGCTCGCTATTAAGGCAGAAGATGGGACAGAGTGTTCTTGGCTGGGCTGGTCCCAGGATCCAAGGCTCCTTTTCAGGATTGCTCACCATGTGGTAAAAGCATTTATGAAGGTAAATGCGTTTCAGGTCTGACAGATTAGAGGCCTGCATACCTGCACAGCAAGCGGCTGCCAGTCCTCTGAGTGGCGCATGCAGAAGCCTTTCCAAACGGACATCACTGTCTCCTGACATTTACCAGGTGCCCTTGGGGGAAACGTGAACATTAGAAAGGAAAGCCTCAGAACACTCTGTGGATTCACCAAACTCTCTTGGCCCCAAAAGCATTAAACTCCTTCATAAAGCTACAATAGTTGAAACTGTGTGAAATGGTTACAAACTATTTCCAGTAGCTTAAATGTCTTGGTGAGCAGGCTTTGGAACACATAGGGAAGCAGTATCTACAATGAGGGAAAGTACTCACTAAAGACAAACAACCCACAAAATCTTGGGACTTATTTTACAGTGGAAACACACACTGGCTTGGGAATGGATGTGGAGAAATAACCAGGTGTTATCCCCTGACACCCAGGCCTGACAAGTGAGCACAAGACTGACAGCATGAGTCAATCTCGCTGAATGTTGGGGAATATATCTTGAATAAAATATTGACAAATCTGACTCAGGGCGCTAAGTCAGAGTGATTAGAGGGACACATTGGCAGCTAAAACTAGGAGAAAGCTTGCTTGCAATTTATTGTATTTTTTGAAAGATTTATTTAGTTTACATATGTGAGTACACTGTTGCTCTCTTCAGACACACCAGAAGAGGGCATCGAATCTCATTACAGATGGTTGGGAGCCACCATGTGGTTGCTGGGAATTGAACTCAGGGCCTCTGGAAGAGCAGTCAGTGCTCTTAATCGCTGAGCCATCTCTCCAGTCCCAATTTATTGTATTTAGTAGAATATTCATTACATAATTTTTGTTGATGTGGGAGTCTATGAAAGTATAGACTCTGATCAAATATGTCTGAGATGGGGGCCAGCCTGTATCTTTTCAATAAGCTTCTGGCTGCTGCTGCTGCTGCTGGCAAGTGACCCCAGTAACCAGAAACTCGGACAATGAAGCCTCACTGCCCAGACGTGCTTTCCTTCTCAGCAGGATCGTCAGGAGACTCAAACGCACACTACAAGTCTGAGAAGCAATGGTCCAAAGTTCTTAACTCTGGGTGGGTGGCATTGTTGTTGTTTTAAGAGAGCACCTGGCTTCCACTTCAGTTCAGTGACATTGGAATCTGGATGAAGAGATGCTGGCACAACAGTATTTTTCTTAAAGATTCATTGTAATTAAAATACACAACCAGTATTGAAGCCATTGATCAGTATCAGTGTTGAAAAAATACTAAAGTGAGGCTAAACATATCCATCAGGCGCCAACTACCAGAGTGCGGTGGCAATGCCCAGGATCCCAGCATGGGGAAGCACTGAGCTAGAAGAACCATGAGTTTGAGGCAAGATCTTGTCTCAAATAGCAGCAAAACCCACAGCCTGTGCTGAATTCATGGAGACAGGCTAAACATAGCTTCACTCAGTTCAGAGCAAAACCCAATGCCCACTTCCCACTTGTAACTTAAAAACAACAACGACGATAACAACAATGACAACAGCAACAGCAACAACAAAAGACCTCCATGTTTAAAATAATGAGATTAGGTAAGGAAGCTGAGCCATAAATGTTAGAAAACAAAAGATAAACTTACAATTTTCTAAAAATAAGTAAAAATCAACATTACGGAAACAATAAGAAATTTACGGATTGTGGCCACATAGAAGACAAATAAATGAGAACTAGAGACTTCTCAGATATCAGAAACAATACAGGAAAATGATTTATTAAAGAACGCTTCAACAATAGTAGCCATATCTTCAAGTAGCTTCCTCAGCCATGTTTACTGTCTTGTGTGGGGAGAGAGACCAATCCTTGAGCAAACGAGACTTGAAGAGATGAAAAGATACTTCCCCTTGTGGGTGGAGCATCCTGAGAATATAAAGCTGCCCATTATTTATTAAATTAAGAACAAATTGAAATCCGGGCATGTGTCTGCAGTTCCAGCTTCCCAGAGGCCAAAGTATGACGATCTCTTGATTCCAAGAGTTTGGGGCCAACCTAGGAAATGCAACATGACTGTCCTCTTGTTGGACAAAAGCAAAAATAAACTCAATACCATTTCTATCAAGATCTCTGTGTAATTTTCTTGTTTGTTTTGTGACACCGAGGCTTGAATTCAGGACTTCTTGGATGGTAGGCAAGTCTTCTACCCATGAACTACATTCTCAGCTTCTCAGTGTGATTTAAATAAATGTAGAGATAGTTTATAGTTCACCCTGAAAATTCTAAGTACAAAAAAAAAAAAAAAAGAAAGTTTTTGGAAATAGTGATGAAGGATGAGGATTATGAAATATTTTAAATGGAGACAATCTACATAAAGTCAAGTGATTTATTAACAGGGTGCATGTAATTCTGTAACCAACACACAAGTAAAAATGTAGATATTTCCATCTACAAAGATAGCCCCTGGCAGGGTTATTGTCAATATTCCTGCAAACCTCTGGGTATCCCATGAGTAGTCCTGACCTAGGCTACATAGATGATGATGATGGTGATGATGATGATGATGATGGTGATGATGATGATGATGATGGTGATGATGGTGATGATTTTGTATATGAGTGTTTGCCTGCATGTGTGTTTGTGCAGCACATGCATACTTGGTACCCACTGACACCAGAAGAGGGCGCCAGATTCCCCTGGCACTGTAGCTAACCGATGGTTGAGGTGCCATGCAGATGCTAAAAACTGAATCTGGGTTCTCTGAAAGAGTAGGCCTAACTGCTGGGCCATCTCTCCAACTCCTGGTCTATAAGCATTGGTCCTACATTAAAACCACCAACAAAAAATATAGCAGGAAAAATAGAATATCCACATTGGTTGTGCAAAAAGCAGGTCCCTATTATGGTTTGGATGTCCCCAACTTCAGTGTTGCAAACTTAGTCCCCTAGTTTGCATGTTAGTGTCAATTGGAGGATGCCCTTGGGACATAGTCGGTGTCTTAGTCAGGGTTTCTATTCCTGCACAAACATCATGACCAAGAAGCAAGTTGGAGAGGAAAGGGTTTATTGAACTTACACTTCCACATGGCTGTTGATCACCAGAGGAAGTCAGGACTGGAACTCAAGCAGGTCAGGAAGCAGGAGCTCATGCAGAGGCCATGGAGAGATGTTCTTTGCTGGCTTGCTTGCTTCTCCTGGCTTGCTCAACCTGCTCTCTTATAGAACCCAAGACTTCCAGCCCAGGGATGGCACCACCCACAAGGGACCCTACCCCCTTGATCACTAATTGAGAAAATGCCCCACAGCTGTATCTCATGGAGGCACTTCCCCAACTGAAGCTCCCTTCTCTGTGATAACTCCAGCCTGTGTCAAGTTGACACACAAAACCAGCCAGTACAGTCGGGGTTAGATAATTTCATGAGAACGAGGTCTCCATGTTGGTTCTGGTAGCCAGCTGTGGTGGTAAGCACTTTTAGTCCCAATGCGTAGGAGGCAGAGGCAGGTGAACTTCTGTGTGTTTGAAGTCAGCCTGATCTACATAGTGAGTTCCAGGACAGCTAGAACTACATAGTGAGACCCTGACTTGAAAACAAAAACATAAAAAACAAAAAAGAAGAAGAAAGCTCAGAATCAACATAGGTTTGCTCTGTTGTGTCAATCCAGAAAGCACCCTGATGTCACCTTAGATGTCCAGCCTCCAGGACCAAGAGCTAAATAGATATTCTTGTTTTTAGTACTGTTGTTTTGCTTTGCCTTTTTTTTTTTTTTTTTTTTGGAGGCAAGGTCTCACTCTGAAGCCTAGGCTAGCCTTTAATTTGAGGTGATCTTCCAGCCTCAGCCTCCTGAGTGCTGGGATCACATCTATGCATCACTATACTGGTTGAGACATCTATTCTGGACTAATTCAGCAACAGAAAATGAACTAAAATACATTCATATATATAATCTTTAGGGGGACCTAGTTTTACATGGTATTATATAAAAGGTTTTAAATTGTCATCATCTGTGATCCATTTAATCTTTATAGTAATTCCATGACAGACAAAGGTGAGGTGTTATTTTTGATTATGCAAGGGAAGAGTTTGTAGGAGTCAGTCAAGGAAATGGCATGTGGCAAGATCAGCACTTACTAGTGCGAATATGAGACATGCTGTCATCCCAGAGAAAGAAATTTCATGCTGCAGGACTCTTTTGCCTTGTTTTAAAGGAGACATTAAATCAATTTAAGGTAAGACAAAATTCATATATTAGATATTTACAGGTGATACAAAATGGCTGCATTATATCAACTCTTCATCCTGCAAGGAAGCTGTCAGGCAAAGCACAGAAGAGATTTTATTGTATTTAAGTTTTGTTGTAGCCGGGCCGTGTAGTCCAGCACTTGGGAGGCAGAGGCAGGCGGATTTCTGAGTTCAAGGCCAGCTTGGTCTACAAAGTGAGTTCCAGGACAGCCAAGGCTACACAGAGAAACCCTGTCTTGAAAAATCCAAAAAAAAAAAAAAAAAAAAAAAAAAAAAAAAGTTTTGTTGTGAAATTATCTTTTTTTTTGGTTTTTCAAGACAGAGTTTCTCTGTGTAGCCCTGGCTGTCCTGGAACTCACTCTGTAGACCAGGCTGGCCTCAAACTCAGAAATCCACCTGCTTCTGCCTCTCAAGTGCTGGGGTTAAAGGCGTGTGCTCGGCTGTGAAATTTTCTTTATTGTGTGTATGTATGGTGTGTGTGTGTGTGTATGTATGTGCACACGTGCATGTTGTATGTGCATGTGTGTCTGCCGGTGCTCACAGATTTCAGAAGAGGATGTTTGATCTCTTCGAGTCAGAGCTACAGGCGACCGTGAACTTTTTACTGTGGATGCTGGGGACTGAACTCAGGTCCTCTGCAAGATCAGTATGTGTTCTTAACCACTGAGCCACCTCTCCAGTCTACATTTTCCTCTTTTAACAAACATAAATACCTACTATATGACAGGTACTTTCCTAGCTACTGCAGCTACAGAGATGAGCAAATCATTTAAAATTAAAAATTTAAGATAATTTATGTGTATGGGTGATTTGCCTGCATGTTGTGCCTGTGCACTGCTTAATTGCTGAGCCATCTCTCCAGCCCTTAATCTTATTTTTGACATATAATAAAATAATGTTTGTGCTAGATGAAGTCTCAGAAATATGACTCTACAGCCCATGTTTGATATAAGGCAGCGGATAATTTAATAAACATGCATTATGATTTAATGTACACAAAGATGTTCGCTATCTCTGCCTGAAAATTAAATTGAAGATTACAGATATGTCAGGGTATTCTGTTAGAAACTGAGTTTGTATTTTATTTCTTCTCTAGGAAAATACCTCAGGTTGTTTAGGCAGCCCTACTTACCTTAGCACAGTGGGAAGGCACACCCTGTGCTTGGGGATTTGGTATTGGTAAGTGTTCAGGGAGGGCACCCACAAAGCCTGAGCTTTGAGGAACAAGTGTGACAGGGGCAGGGCCTCGGGAAGGTGCTTAGACCTTCTAGTGGTGAAGGTTTAAGAGAACAGACTTGAACAGCCCCTTGGAGAACTAAGGATGCCTGAGAACAGCTGAGGTCCTTCTCTGTGGGACTCAGAGATGCTGACCTAAGAGCCACCTGGGGATTTACGGAGATGGCGGCCCAGGTGGATAAGGCAGGCTCAGGATGCCGGTGGAGGGGCCAACCAGAGCATGCAGCTCCACAATGGCTTCCCATGCCATTCCTACCCACTGTGCCTGTCACCCTGGCTGGTGGTGATGCAGGATCTGGTCACTTCTGGTTCCCAGACCAGCGATGGTCACCTCTGGCACTTGAGAGTCAAGGATCCCACGAAGGGAAATGTCTTCGAGTAAATGGTGGGGACATCATCATGTGTCAACTGTGTGGGGTCAGGCGAATAGGGAGAGCGGTTAATTATCAATGGCATACATTTAAATTTTTAATAAAATTAATTAATTTTAATTAAATTTAAATTTTAATTAGTTAATTAATGTGTATGTAAGAGGGAGAGAGGGAGGGAGGGAGGGAGGGAGAGAGAGAGAGAGACAGAGACAGAGACAGAGAGAGAGACAGAGAGAATGTATGCCATGGCATGCTTGTAGAGGTCAGAGGACAGCACTCAGGGCTTGGCTTTCCCATTTCACCATGTTAGACTGGGCAGCTGAACTGTGGTGAGGTTTGGCAGACCTCCCGAGCCCTCTCACTGGTGCTGTATACACATGCAACACACACACACACACACACACACACACACACACACACACATCTATTTTGAGCTGAATATGGCAGCCTATGCCTGTAGTCAGAGCTCAGGAGGTGGAGGAAGGAGAATCATTAGATTTCATGGTGTTCATTGTACTTTTGAAGCTGGCCAGTGATAGTTAATGTTGCTAACTTGACAGGATCTAGAATCACCTAGCATTTCTTGAGGGATCGTCTAGGCTGTGCTAATGTGGGTGACCTGGGGTTCTAGACCTGGGGAGAATTCGAGTTGAGCACCCATCTCCACTTCCTCACTGTGGCTGCACTGTGACCAGCT
>JADRCC010288068.1:0-14805 GCA_019843855.1 Hylomyscus alleni | reverse complement strand
AGCCTCAACTCCTTTGCATGACACCTTCAGTCCTGGGCCATCAATTGTAAACTGAGGATTGCACCTTCACCAATGGCTTCCCATGGCCTCTCACTGTGCCGAGCCTCAGCTGCTCTTCATGACCCCTTCGTGCTGTCAAAACCAGTACCACCTTGGTGACTCTTACACATTACCAAGTCCTGCTGCAGCACAAGGTACAACCTTGGCTAGCTCTGGAACACAGCCTCTTTGTGCTCTCAGAAAACACTTCCCAGATGTCACCTCAGTGATATTGGTCTCTTTTTAATCACCGCTAATTTCTTAGCTCCAGCTAACCAGCATCAATAGTCCCAGTAATGCAAAGTTTTCACTTTAGTAGTTCTGGTATCTTGTTAATCACAGCTGATACTTCAGCCCCAGCTAACCAGAACCACAGACTCTTCACAATCAAAACAGCATGGCCGGGGCGGTGGTGGCGCACGCCTTTAATCCCAGCACTTGGGAGGCAGAGGCAGGCAGATTTCTGAGTTCGAGGCCAGCCTGGTCTACAGAGTGAGTTCCAGGAGAGCCAGGGCTACACAGAGAAATCCTGTCTCGAAAAACAAAAACAAACAAACAAAAACCCAGCATGGCCCTGGTAAGAGTCTTTAATCTTCCCTCTGAAATTTCACAAGCCAGGCCTCCATCTCTGCACTGTTCTCAACATGATCTTCCAAGCTCCTACACAACATCCCATAGAGCACTTAACAACCAATGACTATTCTAGCTCAAAGTTCCAAAGTCCTTCCACAGTCCTCCCCAAAACATGGTCAGGTTGTCACAGGAGTACCCCACTATGCTGGTACCAATTTGTCTTAGTCAGGGTTTCTATTCCTGCACAAACATCATGACTAAGAAGCAAGTTGGGGAGGAAAGGGTTTTGTGAGCTTACACCTCCAGACTGCTGTTGATCACCAGAGGAAGTCAGGACTAGAACTCAAGCAGGTCAGGAAGCAGGAGCTGATGCAGAGGCCATGGAGAGATGTTCCTTGCTGGCTTGCTTCTCCTGGCTTGCTCAGCCTGCTCTCTTATAGAACCCAAGACTTCCAGCCCAGGGATGGCACCACCCACAAGGGGCCCTACCCCCTTGATCACTAATTGAGAAAATGCCCCACAGCTGGATCTCATGGAGGCACTTCCCAATTGAAGCTCCCTTCTATGATAACTCCAGCCTGTGTCAAGTTGACACACAAAACCAGCCAGTACAGTATGTGTGTGTATGTGTGTGTGTATATGAGTGTGTATATGTGTGCGTGTGTGCGTGTGTTAGATTCTTAGCTGAGCTGTGGGTCTGCTTTTTACAACCCTGAAGTTTAAGGACTGCTGGGAAGGTAAGGCACACTAGGTGACACTCAACCCCAGGGCTTATGCTGGCTAGCCAGGACTTTCACATTTCCCTGCCTTTTAAGAAGGGTGTTGGAATGCCAGGAAGGGTAACAATGGGGGCAGTGCAAGTTTGCCCAAGTTTATCTAGATATGCAGACTGTTGTTATCTTTGGCACCTTGGTTCTTATTTATTAATAGCATGTGGGGTAGTTCTGAGGGCACGGATGCCACGAGTAAGTACGACTGTTCATTAACTTAGCCAGAAATATGCTCTGATTTGGCCACACCCAGCAGCAGGAAATACTCATAAACTGCTATCCAAAGTATACATTTGAGTGTGTTTAACTAGGATAGATATTTCATAAAATAATACCCAGATCGTGTATTCCCTGGGCTGTTCAATTTGATGTGCTCTGGTCGCAACCCACCAAGTCAATTTCATGACGCCTTAACGAAGCACAAGCTGTAGGGGATAGTGTGGACTTGGACCCCAGTTCCTGTCCAGAACAGGAAGAGGAGCCAAGGCAGCCTCACATCTGTGTCAGCAGACTTGGGCTCCCTGTCTGCTCTGCCTCCCTTTGCTGAGTGACCTCTGGTCGTTTACATGTGGTTTCTGGTCTTTACATTCCTCATCTGTCAGTCACAGTGACAACCCCCATCACATGCCTGGCTGTGTCAGTCACAGTCTTACTTTTAGGACACACCCACACATACACACACACACACACATACACACACATACACATACACACACGCATACACACACACGCGCACACACACACATACACACGCACACACGCACACACACGCACGCATGCACACACACACACACACACACACACACACACACACACACACACACACTTTATGTACCTTTTTTTCCCCCAGAGCACAGTCAGTTAAGTAACTCCGAGAGTCATCAAAACCACCAAAGTGTTTAGAAATTATTTTTTCTTTACCATAGGTGATAGATATCCTCCGCAATCTAAATACTTAGAAATACTTATGTGCCATAATATTATCCTAAAAATGTATCTAAAAATCTCTGCTTTCCACCCCCATATGTTTGTTTGCCTCAGTATAAAAATTATGCCCCTCACCCTCATCTTGTAGGTACTGAGCTTATAGAAGGTGCTTTTGTTACTACAGCATCCTGAATGAGGATGTTCAGAAGATGTGGGCCTCTTCTTGTACTGTACTTGACGTCAGGCTTTTCTTGGATATGTACCCTCCGCCCCAGTGACTAGGGCTTTGTCTTAGGGTTTTACTGCTGTGAGCAGACACCATGACTCCTTATAAGGACAACATGTAATTGGGGCTGGCTTACAGGTTCAGAAGTTCAGTCCATTATCATCAAGGCTGGAGCATGACAGCATCCAGGCAGGCATGGTGCAGGCAGAACTGAGAGTTCTACATCTTTATCTGAAGGCTGCTAGAAGAATACTGGCTTCCAGGCAGGTAGTATGAGAGTCTTAAGCCCACGCCCACAGTGACACACCCACTCCAAGCAATTCCATGCCTCCTAATAGTGCCACTCTCTGGGCCGAGTTTATACAAACCGTCATCGGCTTTCTCTTCCTGTCTCTGATACTACAAGCTGGCAGGCGGCACACAGAAGGGCCAGTGGTTGGCCGTCCACTCCCGTGCGTGTTAGTTACCATGCACTTGTCTTTCCTGAGGTCATGATTGTGGTTGGTGGCCAGGCACCCAAGGCCATCCGCAGCGTGGAGTGCTATGACTTCGAGGAGGGCCGCTGGGACCAGATAGCTGAACTTCCCTCCCGAAGATGCAGAGCAGGTAAGCAGCCCTGGCCAGCCCCGACTCACCCGGCTTCCCAGCAGCCCTTCCCCAGCTGGTGTCTGCCTCATGATGGCCATAACGGCCCATCAAGCCTTGCTCCTTATCTCTGCAGACCCCCTACACCATGGGCATCATGGGGCTGCTTTCTTTGAAGTCAGTTCTTATGTGCTTGTGAGTTTAAGCCAATCCTGGAAGTTGCTCTTATCAGGTGAAGTCAGACAAATGCGGTAGAGCTGAGTCTCGTAGTCACTCGAAGGTATCTCGAGCTGGTGGTGGCCTCTCCGGGAGGCTGTCATATGTCCACCTTGTCACCCCCTTCCCTGAGTCTCATGCATGCCCTGTGTTCCTGTGTCACAGGTGTGGTGTTCATGGCAGGCCATGTGTATGCCGTGGGAGGGTTTAATGGTTCTCTGCGGGTGCGGACAGTGGATGTATACGATGGAGTGAAGGACCAGTGGACGTCCATTGCCAGCATGCAGGAGCGCCGGAGCACGCTGGGTGCGGCCGTGCTCAACGACCTTCTCTATGCTGTCGGAGGCTTTGACGGCAGTACTGGTAGGTCCAGGACATGTTGCTGTACCCTGTTCTCTGGGCATCCTTGCTTTGCTCAGTCAGTTCTTGGGCTAGTACCTATTCCTTGTAGCAATGCCCTAGGAATGAACCCATCAGATTTAGTGAGGTCTCCTTCACTGACATGAGACGCTGATGTAATCCTCACACACAGAAAAGGGATCCCGTGGCTCCCCGTTGTGCCAGTTTCAGTCCACAGCCTGTGTGGATCTGTGGTGAGATCTCTCAAAATGGCACAGTGTGGCCCTGTGAAACTGCTCTCGTCATTAGCCAGGAAGCAAGAAGAAGAGGAGAGACAGATCATAAGTCACCTCAAGGGTCACCTCCAGTGCTAAGGATCCTCTCTCAAAGGTCCCGCCAATTCCCAGCACCCCTACCCAAGAGCAGGTCTTCAGTGTAAATGTGGATCTCTAGGCCATTCAGGATCCAGACTCTTAAGTGCCTTCTTCCTTAGTTACTCGGTTCTGAGGGGTGGAAACAAGGCTTTTGCGGCCATAGCTGCTCTGTGACACGATGCATCCTGAAGAGGCCCCACACGCAGAAGGGTCCCTTTCTTCCCTCTCTGCACCTAGCCTGTTCCCTCAGAGCATCCCACAGAGGAAGGGAGTTGCCCCGATGCCCTGATGGGATCTGCCTTAGGATTCTAGTCTGAACATTTTACAGAGCAGCTGAGGGACCTTAAGGTCGGGGCTTAAGGTCCTTGGCTCAGAGCATGCACTGCACCCCAGATTGGCCTTCATTTTTTTCTACTGCTCCACAGAGCCCTGCAGACTATGCCACCGCTCAGGGGCCCCTCACCCCCATGTTTTATCTCACTTCAAGTTTTCAAACTGGGGTCGAGAGAGAGAGAGAGAGAGAGAGAGAGCGAGCGAGAGAGAGAGAGAGAGAGAGAGCGAGAGAGAGCAAGCAAGCGGATTGGCTGTTCTTTCATAGGTCCTAGGTTCATTTTTCAGTATCCATGTGGCAACTTACAAGCATCTGTAACTCCAGTTTCAGGGTATCTGTTGCCCTTTCCTGGCCTCATGTGTACACTGTACACATGTAGTGCACAGGCATACATGCAGGCCAAACACACACATAAAAAAATAATTTTAAACCTTTCAATTTGAAGTGTTAGTGGGCATGAGTTTAGAGAGAGGTCGTCTGTGCTCACACTGCCAGACAGGTTACCGAAGACAGTGACTCCCTCTATAATGGCAGTCTCTGGCTCTGAGGGAGGTAAACGCAGTGTTGTTTGTTTTTTTGTTTTTGTTTTGTTTTTCTTTATTGAATGTCTCTCTGACAGCTCCTCAGTGAGCTTGGGCTAGGAAGGGCACAGATGATTATTGCAGCAGAATTCCTTCAGCAGAGGAGAAAGCCTGTCTGACGGCTGTGTTACTCCAGAGTGGATGCATGGAGTTCAGGCGTCCCTGTTCCCAGCTTGGTCTGACTGCACACGGACACTGGGACGAATTCCTTAAGATCCTCTTGGCTTCCCCCATGATAACAATATAGTTGTTATGACTCCAGCCAGGACACTTGCGTCCCTGGTAGCAAGAAGCAGGAAGGGGTCACCCCCGCATCAGAAATGCTAAGGGCACCCCAGATATCTCTGGCAGACATCTCCAGCAGACTTCTGCTTAGGGCTCAGGGTCACCTACCTGCATGGGATCTTGGGAGGTACATTTTTTTAGCCATCCAGCTTGTAAAACAGAGGAAGACTCGGGAAGGGGGGTCGGCACTGGTGTCCAGTGGGGCATCCTCGGGTATTTATTTGAGATCAAATGTCCCATTCTGTAAATTTAATGGTTCATATCTATAGCGCAGTTAGGATGTACCCCTTGCTGTCTTACTAGCCCCCTTGCATGTCACAGAACCATTGGTAGTCAGTGGTCACCTTATGCAGATTGAGGGGCTACTGTGGCCACACGCTAGGCAGAGGTGTACCAAGCTGGATATGGAGTCTGTAGTCTTGTCTTGGTCTCTTCCCGGCCTCGCCATTCCTCACACGTCAGGGTGAAGCCCACGACTGTAGAAATCCCATGATTCTCTTCTCCCCAGGCCTGGCATCCGTAGAAGCCTACAGCTACAAGACTAATGAGTGGTTCTTCGTGGCTCCCATGAACACACGGCGAAGCAGCGTGGGAGTGGGTGTTGTAGAGGGTAAGGAGGCAGCAGAGGGTGGTGGCTGCTCCTACCCTAGTCTGTGGGTCTTGTCCTGAGTCCAGCATTGTGCTTGATGCTCCCTCTACTGTGGGCTCTACTCTTCAGGTCACTGGCTAGAGTTAAGTTCATTGTCTCTAGTAAATAGACGAGGAGGGTGAGACTGGGTGGGGACGCTCCTGAGCCAAGGCTAAGAAGGGAGTCAGCAGGCTGGGAGAGAAAGAGGAGGCTTGGGGGAGAGTGACAGCCTGTCCCTTGGCCACTTGTAAGTATTTCTGCTAACAGTGGGGGATGGGAAGGAAGTAGGAAGCCCAGAGTCAACAAACTGGGGTACACTGTAGCAGGGAGGGGTGCCACCTTCTCTGCTCACCTTCATGTGTTGCATGCTAGCAGGGCCATGAGAAAGGCAGGCTTTTTTTTTTTTTGCCTCGGGTCTGACATGTCCCTGATAGGCTAGGTGTGGGGTGTGGCTGAGACAGGAGGGCATGCCCAGAAGTTCGTAAAACATCCTTTTCTCTTACTTATTCTTTCAAGGCCTCTGGAAGAACACAGGTGGGACTCCACTTTTTCTCATTGGGAACACCAAGTCCTTTAATTATGATAGTGAACAGCAGAGCAGTCCTCAAGGTTTTCTGACTCCTAATCTGGATTCAGAGTCAGGTCTCAGTTGCTGATAGGTAGGAGTTTGTGAGCTCAGTACCCACTCAGAGGCCAGGATTCCGTCCCTCTATCAGGATAAGTTGTATCCAAGAGCTTTGTCTAGTTAGCTTCTCCTTTCTCTTCTTGTTCCTCAGCAAACAGACCAGGGTCTAAAAACAGCACGCACACTCAAGAGAGAAACTGCTTGCTTTAGCAGACCCAAGATTGGAATGGTTGAGGGGGCGGGGTTAGCGGAGGTGTCTTGATGGTAGAGATGAAAGAGAGTGACAAGGGCTGTGTCACTCTGCTTGCTTGCAGAAGGGCAGGCAAGTGGCTTGCCCTGCAGGTGTAGAGGAAAGCTGGGGGCTTGTTTCTCTCTCACCTGCCCTACACCTGATGCTCCGTGGGCTGTGTGCTGCCTCAAGACAGCAGAAAGTCTCTCTAAGAATGTGCAGGAAGCACTGGAGTAGACTGTGCTTCATAGTGGCTGGGGACTCGACTTTCTGCACGCTCTTCTCTCTCGGCACATCCTCATACTACCAAGGTTATGCAGTCTGAATGACCCTTAACAATCACAGGGTAATTTGCTACTTGCTGACTAAAAGACTCCCTTATAAGGATGCGGTACAGTATGGGCTGGAGCATAGAAATGCCCAACAAAGCAGAGAGTCACAGAGATGGGACCACCTGAGCTGGCACACACAGAGAGAGCAGCCCCCGGGGGAAATTTGTTTGTCAGCTTTGACCTTGTGAGGGAGGAGCTATGCTTGAGTCCTTTTTCAGAAAGGTCAATTGAAAAGACTTGGAGAAAAACACAGCTCAGCGATAGGGTACAGCACTGTTTTGGGCCCAGAGAAGCTAACAATGCAATCATGGGTTTTCACATCCTGATTGTACCCTACATGTTAGGGACTCACTAATGCCCCTCCCCTCCAAAATTCTTGATTAAGTAATTCTAACCCTGTGCTTATTTAGCCTGCAGCTAGTGTCAGTTTGACCTGTGGCTGGTGTTATGGGATCCTGTGGACCTGATGTCCATAGGTGAAGTAGGGCTTCTTTTCCTGTTCCCACAGAAGGAACTCTCTACGACTAAATGTTAAATCCACATGTTTGAATCCTTGTCCCCACAGGTCAGATAACGACTCTCTCCCTCTTTACTGCACCTAGATCCCAGCTCCCAGCCCCAGTTGGAGATGACTCTCCCACAGGAGTTCAGCGTTATTTTTATTCAAGAATAGTTGATAGTACTTCAGGGTTCTTGTATACGGCTCAGAGAACAAAGTTGGCCTGCAGAAAAATCCCAGCTGCCTCAGCCCTGGGTGCACACAGAACACTTCACTCATGGCTTGGGTGAGGCTAGAAGAATATTCTTCTATTCCATATCCTCTTCATTTGTCAGTGTGAGCCTATGGCCAGAAAGCCGGGTGTGTGGTCATGGCAGAGAGCCTCGTAGCTTCCTGTGCTGGTGTCTTCTAGGTGTGCTTTAACCTAGCTCCTCAAGCAAGACTGTATCAAACCCCATGGATGCTGAGTGGGCGCTCTGTGCTGGATACCTGAGCCTTTTAGGAAGCTTCAATATTGCGTCTCAGGGCTTCAGAGCAGGTGGAAGGTGTATATGTGGGGGGAGATGTGCCCTGTGTGTGTAAGATGGAGACAGAGGTACCTCTGTGGGTTAAAATTGGAGCACCCGACTCACTCCATCTATTCCAGGGAAGCTGTATGCTGTCGGCGGTTATGATGGGGCTTCCAGGCAGTGCCTGAGCACGGTGGAGCAGTACAACCCAGCCACCAATGAGTGGATCTATGTGGCAGACATGAGCACCCGACGCAGTGGCGCTGGTATGTATGTATGTGAGAGCCTCAGGGCACAGGAGAGCATGGGGCTGGGGGTACAGGCGGAGACTACAGACAAACCATGGAACTGTGCCTTGTTTCCCCCCATCCTGTCTCTTCTCCAGTTGTAAGTAACCCCATCACCACATGTCCAGAGGCACGCACACAAGGGTCAGCCTTTCCCAGGGGCTCCAGAGGCGCACACACAAGGGCCAGCCTTTCCCAGGGGCTCCAGAGGCGCACACAAGGGTCAGCCTTTCCCAGGGGCTCCAGAGGCGTGCACACAAGGGCCAGCCTTTCCCAGGGGCTCCAGAGGCGCACACACAAGGGTCAGCCTTTCCCAGGGGCTCCAGAGGTGCGCACACAAGGGCCAGCCTTTCCCAGGGCTCCAGAGGCGCACACACAAGGGTCAGCCTTTCCCAGGGGCTCCTTGCTCAGCATGGAAGGCATGTTGTCTTCACTGCCCCGTTTTGTGTGTGTTTGAGACAACTCCTCCATGGCCCAGGCTAGCCTCGAGATCACCAGTAGCCCAGGCTATACTAGAGCATTCTTTTGGTTTGTGCTCAGGCCTACATCTCTGGGGAGTACAGGCGTACTATATATACCAGGTGATGTCATGATACAAATGTTCAAGGCGTACTATATATACCAGGTGATGTCATGATACAAATGTTCGTTCCTTCCTTCCTCTGAATCCCACTCTGTAGCCCAGGCTGTCCTCAGACTTGTGATCTCCCACTTTAGCCCCTGGGATTACAGGTGTGCCTGGCCGATGCCTCTACCTACCCAGTCACTCCTTACATCACCTCAGTTTACCCATGCTAATTCCGCTGACCAGAGTTTGAAAGTCAATCCGGCCCGAGGTGGATCACTTTGCTCAAGGTTATAGAACTGGAAGCTTGCAGAGTTAGAATTCTCTTTCCAAGGTAATTGTTTTTAGCCCTTTAATAATAAGCCTTATTCCCCCAAGGGAGACAGGTGCTACTGCTCTGGCTTTAGCTAAGAAGCCTAGCTGGCCTGCCTGAAGCCCATGTCTTAGGAGTAAAGGTGGACATAACAGTGTTTATGGCTGGAGATAAACCATGGTCCCCCACGCCCACTTTTTCTTGCTTTGTTTCTCTCCATCTGGAGAGGTAATGACCTCCCAGATAGTTTCTATGTCATGGGGGAAGTCCAGGCACTTAGGAGTCCAGCAGCCCCATCCTTTCTCTTCCATCTTCCCCGTCATCCCAGGAGCTGTGGTCTTCAAGAGCAAGCTGGGACTGTGGCCGGTTCCTGGGGCTACTGATGACAGATGTCATTCTCCATTTGGGGCCGGTGGGAAGGCCTCTGGACTACTGAGAAGGGATGCTACACGCTCTTTACACTCTCCACATACCCATCCCTCGTCCCATCTGTTTTTGGAGACTGGATTATGACCATACATATCCCCATCTCTAGCATTTTGTGAAAAACAGGTTGTTTTAATTTTTTTTTTTTTAAAGAGAAGTTTTGTATCCACATTGGTGGGCCATGAAGTTGAAAGTCTGCACAGTTCCACTTCAGAAGCACAAGTTTTTGGAGTTCTTTGGGGGAGCTGTCTCTGCTCATCCTGACAACGTGGCCCCTCACGAATGCCTTGAAGTCAAGAGACCTAAGCTTTAGATCTGAGTGTGCTTGACCTCGACCCATCAGCCTGGGCAACCCATTCCCCACCGTTGACATTTAATACCTCAGCTGTGCAATGCACAGACTGCCTGTGTTCCCAAAGGGCCAGCTCTATTCGTAAATTCTGTGACATTGTCCCCCTTTCCTGATGGTTTAGTAATTATCGCTTCTAGCACCTTCTATTTGCGTTCTAAAAATCCATACGTGACTTGGACCAGGTGCTGAAGGCCTGCAGTGGTGATGCCCGTTCCCTGCTAGGATAAAGAGTTAGGGATGTGTCACCCATGCACTTGTCTTGGTAGTGCTCGTGGCAGCCAAAGACCTAGAGATGGAAGGCTGTGTGTTCCAGCTTCCTGAGCCTGGTGTGGCTCTACATGGGAGTCTGTGAGCAGGCTGCCCTAGGTTGTGGAAGAGTTGCTGTGGGAATGTCTGGGTGGCTCTTATCTCCCCCATTAGTGGACAGCACAAGCAGAGGGATGGACACAGTGGTGGAGAGAGACCATCGCAGGGTCCTGGAAGTGTCACCTCCTGCTCACCCTGGAGGAAGGGAAGGTGAAGCAACTCTAGGGCCTACTGAATTTTCTGACTCTCACAACCTGACACCAGCCATTGTTGGTGCAGCAGCACCATCTGCTGCTAGTTTAGGGCAACTGCCAGGAACCACTGGCAACCGGCTATAACTTCTGGCTGGGATTTTATATGACACCCTGTCATTTAAATAGTAGTTGCAGGAGCTCAGGGAAATGGACTGGGGCAAGACGTAAGCAGTTCCTGACTTCATGTAGTCTGTAGTCCGGATCCAGCCCCCAGACCCACAGTCTGGCTGCATACTGAGTTCACCGAGACACCCCTTTGGACTTCTGACCAGTATCTCTGGGATTAAGGTTTTTATTTTTCCAGAAAGAACCCAGCAGAAAGGGTACAGCCTGTCTACAGAAGGCAGTAGACCATGGAATCATGGGTACATTCCAATCTCCCCCTCCATGAATGGGAAAGAGAAAGGGCCACCCAGAGGGGGTGTTGGAGAGGCAGGTCCAGGTATCCCAGCTGCCAGGCAAGCCTCCCTCACTAACCCCCTCTCTTCCTGAATGGCCCCTATCTCCTCAGTCTTGCAGCAAAGAACTGCTCAGCTCCTTCCCCAGGACAGGCCTTCTGCCATCAAGGAGAAGAGGGGCCGAAGGAACAGGCTGGCAGGGGGTCTCCCCAGCGGTGACCTCCGCACCCCGCTCTGTCTCAATAGATACACGGCTGAACAATAAGATGCTGAGGAAAAACAAGGCAATATGAATATGCCACAGGGGAACCAGTGCTGGTTTACTGTTGAGAATTAGCATCTTTTCATATTTTAGTAGATTTCTTGAGCCTTTTTAAAAAAATCCCTTTGAGCAGGGCAGTGGTGGTGCACACCTTTAATCCCAGCACTTGGGAGGCAGAGGCAGGCAGATTTCTGAGTTTGAGGCCAGCCTGGTCTACAGAGTGAGTTCCAGGACAGCCAGGGCTACACAGAGAAACCCTGTCTCGAAAAACAAAACAAAACAAAACAACAAAAAAAGAATCCCTTTGATACCCCTGTATATGTATACACACATACATATTTACATTTTAAAAGCAGAAACTGGTCACGTTGGCATTGCACTTCATTGTTTGTAGGCTGCCTGTCTTATGGGGAGCCAGGCAGGGCATCATTACATTTGTTTTACAGATTAGGGCAATGAAATCCAGGGAGACAGAACTTGCCCTCAAGTCGCCCTGCTGCCGATGGCTCTCCGGGGTTGCCTCCAACCCCGAGCCCTCCTGGGTTCTGGTTCTTGGAGTGAGCCTGAGGCTGGGACACTGTGTCTGCCTTTCAGGGGTTGGGGTGCTCAGTGGACAGCTGTATGCCACCGGCGGACATGACGGACCCTTGGTGAGGAAGAGTGTTGAAGTTTACGACCCTGGGACAAACACTTGGAAGCAGGTGGCAGACATGAACATGTGCCGGCGCAACGCAGGTAATGTGCCTGCTTTTCTCTTCTCTCCCGCGGGATCACAGTTCTTCCCCCTCCCCACCTCTGAGTGATAGGAAGAGGGGCGGGATTGCCAGCGTAGGTAGCTGAGAGTGGCTCTGAGTTAGGGGGAGCGAGGACCTGGAATCCAAAATGGTAGCCTCAAGGTCCCTGGCTGAGGCTCAGCGCAGTCCCTTCTCTCTGATGGTGGCTGATGGCCACGTTCACCAGTGCTTCCTATGACGGCTCTGCTGGTTCCCATGTCCAGGGCTGTGTGTGCTCAGCCACACAGTGGTACTGTATTGTGTTTTTCTCTGCCATTGTCTGGCTGAAAGGTCCTCATACTTCCATGGTGTCCAAGTTCCTTCCTGGTAGGAGAGCCAGACCTCGCCTGATCCTCCAGTGTCGTCGCTTCTTTTATTTCCTGCCCCGGCGTACACAGCAGGGTCTCGTGTTGTGGGGCCCCAACGACCCTGCCAGGCTGTTCCTATCTTGCTTCTTAGCTCTGGGAAAGGGTAAGCTGGCTTTGCCCGCCACCCAAGGCTGGACTGCCACCACAGGTGCCACCAAGGCAGATCTCACCTGTTTGCTAAACTTACCACGGCTGACTTGTTAGAAGTGTAAACAAGGGGCATCCGTAACTGGCTCACTGCCTGAGCTGGCCGTGATGCCCATTGGCCTTCAGTCACAGGAACAAGGAGTTTGGTGCCTGTAAGGCAGCTAAGCCTGCCCACCGGCTGCGAATCAAGCAAGAACCATGCACATGTACACACATTCACATATGGGTATTACTTAATTAAGAACAAATGGATCCTACCATAGCATTATTAGCTTTCCTGTCCTTCATCAAGGTCTGCTTACATGTGTCTTCATCGTCTCATGCCACATGGCTATATCATAGTTTACCCAGTTCGTTATTGAACACTTCCTTGAAGACACCTTTTCTGTGCCACCGGTAGTGCTGCTGTTGTCATAACCGATCCCTAGAGTTAAGTCGGAGTGCGCATGGAAAGTGCCTTCTCTAGAAGAAAAGGCCCAAAGTAGAATCTTGAGGCAGAGGAACGAGCCATGTTCAGGCGGCATGAAGGAAGGCAGGCGGTACTCAGTCTATGCTCCCGCCAGTACTGAGAGTATTGATCAGCGTTGCTAGTTACCACTTTAAAGGCATCATCAATTGACTTTGGTCTGTAAAAAAAAACCAAACCGCAGCTTTCTGCCAGACTATGAGTTTTAAGGTCTTCAATCAAAGTTACATCTCCCTGCTCTTTCCTCCGGCTTTATGAGACCTTGCCTTCAAACAAACCCACAATGTTAAGAAGGGGAGAGGAACCCCAACCTGGAGTCCTGGGTGTGAATTCAGACACCTGCCTTACGAGGGCGGTTAGAGGTACAGTCACTAGAAGCACATAGGAAGGACAACAGCATCCAGCTCAGTGGGGAAGAACATAGGCACAGACAAGCGGGAGTGCTCTGGAATCTTGACTCTTCCCTAGCTCAGGCTGGCTCGGAGGTGTGTACGCTCCTTGGGAAATGTTCCCTGTGCCTGTAATGTAACTCCATGATGTAGTTGCATGTGGGGGTGGCCAGGGGGAAGCCGGAGCATCTATAGGACCACACAGTAATAAAAGCTCCCTGGTGAGAAAACCGGCCTCTCTGGGAAAGGACCCTCAGAGCACAGAGTGACGTCTCTGCAGTGCAACAGGAGCTGGAGGAAAGAGCTTCCGGGGCATGGGGATCAGCTTCCCATGGGGCCTGGTCTCTGACCTTCCTGGTGATCCTGTGACTTCTGTTTGTTTCCTAGGGGTCTGTGCAGTGAATGGGCTCCTGTATGTGGTCGGAGGGGATGATGGATCATGCAATCTGGCTTCAGTAGAGTACTATAATCCAGTCACAGACAAGTGGACACTGCTGCCCACCAACATGAGCACTGGGCGGAGCTACGCAGGTCAGTGGGTCTCAGCTTCAGGGACCCGAAGGGATGGGAGCTTGCTTAGCTGGGAACCTGAAGCCTCCTGCAGAGTTTCAGGTAATTGTCACATGGCCACTTGTCTTCACAATGGCGGTCAAATCCCTGTGACCCTGAATGTAGCCTCGGGATACTTTGTGTAGTGTTCCAGTGTCATTTCCACCTAACCTGAGCTCTGACTGCCTTGGCCACTCTGGTTCACTTTGAGACACGTTGGTAGGTGGGAGAGCATAGGTCTGTCTGTACAGTGGAAACACCAGAGCTTATGTAAGGCTAGCCTGTGTTGTGAATGAGGTGCTTTAAGACAGAACAGTTGCAAGATGGCAGTTGGGCCTGTCTATGGGACATGACTCTGCTGGATTCTGGGTAATTTCACACACAAGCTGCCTCTGGTTGTGTACTTTTTTTTTTTTTTTTTTTTTTTTTTTACACTTTAGGGGAGCTTTAGTGTCTGCATGCCCAGGCTGATGTCACTATAATAGATTTTTTTTAACTTTATTGCATTATGATGAGAAAAGTTGCATGATTTGTTAACATTTATCTGAATTTGTTAACATTTAAAGACATATTTTAAGTAAATAGAATTAAATCACATTCTTGTTTCCCTTTTGTACCCCAACTCCTCCCAGAGACCTCCCCTTCAATACCTACAATATATTTTTTTGTCATATTCTTTAAAAATTTATAAAATATTATAACAATAAAAATGAGTATTATAAAAGTTGTTTGATATAAAACAACAATCAATTTAACAGTCTTATGTAGATGCTTATCTACAGCAATACTGAAAATAATACGTTTTTTTCAATATATATTTTAAATAATTCCAAATATATTAACTCTATATTTCAAAATAATACATCACTACTAATATTTTCT
>JADRCC010287894.1:0-11517 GCA_019843855.1 Hylomyscus alleni | reverse complement strand
TAAACTGTCAGTTAACTGAAACTGTTTCCAATTGGATAAAGCCAGGTGCTGTCAGTTTGGAGGTTCGTTGATCTGCCGTTAGGTTTCTGTCTTGAAGGGAATTAGCTCTCTACATTTTATGAGATATTTTCATTATTTAAATTTCAAATGTTTTCCCCTTTCATGGTTCCCCCTCCAAAAACCCCTATCCCATCCCACATCCCCCTACTTACCAACATAACCTTCTTTCCTATTCTGGCATTCCCCTACACTGAAGCATCGAACATTCTCTGGACCAAGGGCTTCTCCTTCCATTGATGTCCCATGGGACCATCCTTTGCTACATATGCAACTGGAGCCATGGGTCTCTCCATGTGTACTCTTTGGTTGGTGGTTTATTCCCTGAGAGATCGGGGGTACTGTTTGGTTCATATTGTTGTTCCTCCTATGGTACTGCATACTCCTTCAACTCCTTCAGTCCTTTTTCTAGCTCCTCCATTGGGGACCTAGTGCTCAGTCCAATGGTTGTCTTAAATTATCCACCTCTGACTATGTCCAGCACTGGCAGAGCCTCTCAGGAGACAACTACATCAGGCTCCTATCTTCAAGTACCTGTTGGCATCCACAATAGTGTCTGGGTTTAGTGACTGTATATGGGATGGATCTCCATGTGGAGACAGTCTCTAGATGGTCTTTCCTTCAGTCTCTACTTCACTCTTTGTCTCTGTATCTGCTCCCATGGGTATTTTGTTACTCCTTATAAGAAAGACTGAAGTATCCACACCTTGGTATTTCTTCTTGACCTTCATGTGATCTATGAATTGTATCTTGGGTATTCTGAGCCTCTTGGATAAAATCCACATATCAGTGTGTGTATATCATGTGTGTTCTCTTGTGACTGGGTTACCTCACTCAGAATATTTTCTAGTTCAATTCATTTGCCTAAGAATTTCATAAATTCGTTTTTTTTTAATAGCTGAGGCGTGTTCCATTGTATAAATACACCACATTTTCTGTATCCTTCTGTAGAGGGATATCTGTGTTCTAAACAGCTTCTGCCTAGTATAAATAAGTCTGCTACAAACATAGTGGAGCATGGGTTCTTATTTCATGTTGACACATCTTCTGGGTATATGCCCAGGAGTGGTATAGCTGGGTCCTTAGTACTATGTCCAATTTTCTGAAGAACCGCCAAATTGATTTCCAGAGTGGTTATACCTGCTTGTAATCACACCAGCAGTAGGGGTGTGTTCCTCTTTCTCTTCATCCTCTCCAGCATTTGCTCTCATCTGAGTTTTTGATTTTAGTCATTCTGACTGGTTTGGGGTGGAATCTCAGGGTTGTTTTGATTTGAATTTCCATGATAACTAAAAATGTTGAACATTTTCTTAGATGCTTTTCAGCTAGTCAATATTTCTCAGTTGAGAATTTCTTGTTTAGATCTGTACCCCATTTTTATAGGGTTATTTGTTTCTCTGGAGTCTAACTTCTTGATTTCTTTGTATATATTGGATATGAGCATTCTATCAGATGTAGGGTTGGTAAGGATCTTTTCCCAATCTGTTGGTTTCTGTTTTGTCCTATTGACAGTGTCCTTTGCCTTACAGAAGCTTTGTAATTTTATGAGGTCTCATTTGTCAATTCTTGATCTTAAAACATAAGCTATTGATGTTCTACTCAGGAAATTTTCCTCTGAACCCATGTCCTTGATGCTCTTCCCACTTTCTTTTCTATTATTTTCATTGTATTTGGTTTTATGTGGAGGTCCTTGATCCACTTGGATTTGAGCTTTAACAAGGAGATGAAAAAGGATTGAGTTTCATTCTTCTCCATGCTAATGGCCAGTTGAACCAGCACCATTTGTTGAAAATGCTGTCTTTTTTCCACTGGATTGTTTTGGCTCCTTTGTCAAAGGTCAAGTGACCATATCTGTGTGAGTTTGTTTTTGGGGTTTCAATTTTATTCCACTGATCTACCTTTCTGTCACTGTACTAATACCATGCAGCTTTAATCCCTATTGCTCTGTAGTTCAGCTTGAGGTTCAGGGTGCTGATTCCCCCAGAAATTCTTTTATTGTTGAGAATAGTTTTCACTATCCTGCTTTTTTGTTATTCTATATGATTTTGGGAATTACTCTTTCTAATTCTATGACAAATTGAGTTGGAATTTTGATGGGGATTGCATGAAATCTGTAGATTGCTTTGGCAAGATGGCCATTTTACTATATTAATCCTTCCAAATCATGAGCATGGGAGATCATTCCAACTTCTGAGGTCTTCCTTGATTTCTTTCTTCAGAGACTTGAAGTTCTTGTCACACAGATCTTTCTCTTGATGAGTGAGAGTCAAACCAAGATACATTATATTGTTTGGGATTATTGTGAAGATGTTGTTTTCTAATTTCTTTCTCAGCCTGGTTATCCTTTGAGTATAGGAAGGCTACTGATTTGTTTGAGATAATTTTATATCCAGCCACTTTGATGAAGTTGTATGTCAGCTGTAGGAGTTCTCTGGTAGGAGTTTTTGGGGTCACTTAACTATACTATATCATCAGCAAATAGTGATATTTTGACTTCTTCCTTTCCAATTTGTATCCCTTTGACCTCCTTTTGTTGTCTAATTGCTAGAGCTACAACCTCAAGTACTATATTGAATAGATAGAGAGGGAGAGGGCAGCCTTGTCTAATCCCTGATGTTAGTGGAATTCCATCAAGTTTCTCTCGATTTAGTTTGATAATGGCTACTGGTTTGCTGTATATTGCTTTTACTAAGTTTAGGTATGGGCCTGGAATTCCTGATATTTCTAAGACTTTTAACATGAGTGGATTTTGAATTTTGTCAAATGCTTTTTCAGCATTTAGTGAAATGATCATGGATTTTATTTTTTTAGTTTGATTATGTAGTGGATTACAATGCTGGATTTCTGTATATTGAACCATTCCTGCATCATTGAAATGACTCCTACTTGATTGTATTGAATGATCATTTTGATGTGTTCTTAGGTTAAGGTTGACAAGAATTTTATTAAGAATTTTTTGCAAAGGTATTAATAAAGGAAATTGGTCTGAAGTTCTCTTTCATTATTGATTCTTTGTGTGATTTTGTTATCAGCATAATTATGTCTTCATAGAATGAATTGTGTAGTGTTCCTTATGTTTCTGTTTTGTGGAATAGCTTGAGGAATGTTGGTTTTATGTGTTCTTTGAAGGTCTAATAGAATTCTGCACTAAAACTATCTAGTCCTGGGCTTTGTTGTTATTTGGAGACTTTTAATGACTGCTTGTACTTCTTTAGTGCTTATGGGACAGTTTAGATGGTTTATCTGATCCTGATTTTACTTT
The DNA here is from genome assembly GCA_019843855.1 of Hylomyscus alleni. Classification (NCBI taxonomy): domain Eukaryota; kingdom Metazoa; phylum Chordata; class Mammalia; order Rodentia; family Muridae; genus Hylomyscus; species Hylomyscus alleni. The sequence goes on along the minus strand of JADRCC010287894.1, from coordinate 8,198 downwards.
GGTAGTTGGTATTTGTCTACAAAATTGTCTCCTTCATCCAGATTTTCGAGATTTATTGAATATAGGCTTTTGTAGTAGGATCTGATGACTTTTAGAATTTCCTCAGTTTCTGTTGTTATATATTCCTTTTCATTTCTGATTTTTTTTTTAAATTGGGTACTGTCTCTGTGCCCTTTTGTTAGTCTGGCTAAGGATTACCTATTTTGTAGATTTTCTCAAAGAACTAACTCTTGTTTCCTTGTATAGTTCTTTTTGTTTCTACTTGGTTGATTTCAACCCTGAATTTGATTGTTTCCTGTGGTCTACTCCTCTTGGGTATATTTGCTTCTCTTTTGTTCTAGAGCTTTCAGGTATGTTGTTAAACTGCTTGTGTATGCTCTCTACAGTTCCTTTTTGGAGGCATTCAGAGCTATGAATTTTTCCCTTAGCACTACTTTCATTGTGCCTCATAATTTTGGGTGTGTTATACCTTCATTTTCATTAACTTCTAAAAAGTCTTTATTTTCTTTCTCTATTTCTTCCTTGATCAAGTTATCATTGAGTAGAGCATTGTTCAACTTCTATGTGTATGTGGACTTTCCTTTGTCTTTGTTGTTATTGAAGGCAAGATTTAATCCATAATGTTCTGATAGTACACATGGGATTATTTCAATCATCTTATATTTGTAGGGGTATAATTTGTGACCAGTTGGTATGGTCCATTTTGAAAAATGTACTATGAAATTATGAGAAAGTATATTCTTTAGATTTAGAATGAAGTGTTCTATAGATACCTGTTAAATCCATTTGTCCAATATTTCTGTTAGTTCTACTGTATCATTGTATAGTTTGTGATTCTCTGATCTGTCCATTGATGACAGTGGGGTATTGAAGTCCCCCACAATTATTTTGTGAAGTGCAATGTGTGCTTTAAGATTTATTAAATTTTCTTTTATGAATGAGGATTCCCTTGCAATTGGAGCATAGATGTTCAGAATTGAGAATTCTTCTTGGTATATTTTTCCTTTGATTAGTATAAACTTACTTTCCTTATCTTTTTTGATGCCTTTTGCTGAAAGTCAATTTTATTTGGTATTAGAATGACTACTCCCACTTGTTTCCTGGGACCATTTGCTTGGAGAATTGTTTTCCAGTCCTTTACTCTGAGGTAGTATTTGTCTTTGACACTGAGGTTCATTTCATGTATGCACCAAGATGTTGGGTCCTGTTTATGTATCTAGTCTGTTATTCAAAGTCTTTTTATTGGAGACTTGAGTTCATTGATTTTATGAGATAATTAAGGAATACTAATTGTTGCTCTTTATTATTTTTGATCTTATTTTTATGTTTGCATGGTTTTCTTCTTTTGGGTTTGTTGAAAGATTACTGTCTTACTTTTTCTAGGGTGTAGTTTCCCTCCTTGTGTTGGCGTTTGCCATCTGTTATCCTTTGAAGGGTTGGATTTGAGGAAAGATATTGTGTAAATTTGGTTTTGTCATTGAATATCTTGGTTTTTCCAGCTATGTTAATTGAGAGTTTTGCTGGGATTAGTAGTCTGGCCTGGCATTTGTATTCTTGTAGGGTCTACATGAGATCTGTCTAGAATCTTCCAGATTTCATAGTCTCTGGTGAGAATTCTGGTGTAATTCAGATAGGTCTGTCTTTATATGTTATTTGAATTTCTTCCCTTAGTGCTTTTAATATTCTTTGCTGGTTCAGTGAATTAAGTGTTTTGATTATTAAGTGTACTTAATACTTAAAAAAAATCACTTGTTTTCTCTTTTTATTTTCTTCTTTATCATTTCATTTTTGCTAACTATAATTGTATAATGTATAAATCTGAATGAAAACAGCAGTCTACAAAAGCAAACAAAAGGAACTAACAATCATCTATTTTTAATATCTCTCAATATTAATGGATTCAACTGACATATAAAGAGATATAAGCTAACAGACTGAACATACAAACAGAATCTAGCATTTTAGTGCATACAAGAAACAAACCTCAATACCAAGGAGCGTTACTAACAGAGAGTAAAATTCTGGAAAAAGATCTTCCAAGCAAATCTTTCCAAGCAATAAGCTGAAGTTGCCATCCTCATATACAATAAAATAGACTTTCAACCAAAAGTTATCAAGATAGATGAGAAAGAACAATACATATTCATAAAAGGGAAATCTACCAAGAGAAAGTCTTAATTCTGAACATCTATGTCCCAAATGAAAGGGCACCCACATTCATAAAAGAAAGTTTGCTAAAGCTCAAAACACATACTGAATCCCAAACAATAATAGTGGGAAACTGCATCACCCCATTCTCACAAAAGAATAGGTCATTGAACCAGAAATTAAACAGACACAATGAAACTAGTAGAGGTAATGAACCAAAAGGATTTAACAGATATCTACAAAACAAAAGAGTACATCTTCTGCTTAGCATCTCATGGTACCATCGCTGAAACTGACCATGTAATACAAAAAGATTGAAATAATCCCATCCATCCTATCAGATCACCATGGCCTAAGGCTAGTGTTCAATAAGAACTAAAACAACTGAAAGCCTACATACATGTGGAAACTGAATAAAGCTCTACTCAATGATAACTTGGTTAGGGAAGAAATAAAGATTAAAGACTCCCTGGAATTTGATAAAAATGGTGACACAACATACCCAAATTTATATGGTACAATGAAAGCAGTCCTAAAAGAAAACTCAAAGCACTAAGTTCCCTGGTAAAAGAATTGGCGAGATCTTACACTAACAACTTCACAGGACAGCTGAGAGCATTAGAACAAATGGAAACAAACATACCCAAGAGGAGTAGAAGTCAGGAAGTAGTCAAACTCAGGGCCAAAGGCGGTGGTGGCGCAAGTGCATGCCTTTAATCCCAGCACTTGGGAGGCAGAGGCAGGTGGATTTCTGAGTTGGAGGGCAGCCTGGTCTATGGTCTACAGAGTGAGTTCCAGGACTACCAGGGCTACACAGAGAAACCTTGTCTCAAAAAAAGCCAAAAAAAAAAAAAAAAAACAAAACCAAACACAAACAAACAAACAAAAAACTTCAGGGCCAAAATCAACCAAATAGAAACTAAAGCAAAGATATATAGAATCAACAAAACCAAAAGTATGTTCTTTTAGAAATCAACAAGACAGATAAATAAACCCATAGCCAAACTAACTGAAGGGCCTAGAGGCAGTATTCACATTAACAGAACCAGAACTGGAAAGGGAGAACTAACAACCTGAAAAACAAAAAAATTCAAAAAAATCATCATCATACTACAAAAGCTTATTCTCAACAAAGCTGGAAAATCTAGATGAAATGCATTGTTTTCTAGACAGATACCACACCCCAAATTAAACACAATCAGACAAGGTATCTAAACAGGACCATATCACCTAAGGAAATAGAAGAAGTCATTAAAAACCTCTCACCAAAATAAAGCCCAGGACCTATGGCTTTAATGCAGAATTCTACCAGACCTTCAAAGAAGACCTAATACTCCTAGTTCCTAGTACTCCTCAAAATATTTCATAAAATAGCAAAAGAAAGAACACTACCTAATTCATTCCTTGAACTCATAATTACTCTGATATCAAAACCATACAAGGACACAACAAAGAAAAGGTACTTCAGACCAATTTCACTTGTGACTATCAATGTAAAACTACTCAATAAAATTCTTGTAAACCAAAACAAAGAATGCTTCTAACTAACACCACAATCTAGTAGGCTTCACTTCAGGTATACAAGGTTGGTTCAATATACTAAAATCCATGAATATAATTTACTATACATAGAAATACATAGAAAGAAGTCTCATGATCATCTCCTTAGATTCTGAAAAAGTATTTGACATAATATTATACCCTTTAATATTTAAAGTACTTGAGAGATCAGGAGTTTAAAGCCCATACCTAAGTATAATAAAATCAATTTCCTACAAATGAACATCCAATATCAAATCAAATGGATTGATACTTGAAGTAATACTACTAAAATCATTGACAAGTCAAGAATGCCCAGTCTCCCAGTATCTATTCAATAGAGTATTCTATGTTCTAGGTATAACAATAAAACAAACCAAAGAGATCAAAGAGATACAAATTGGCAAAGTAGATTTAATGGTATCATTATTTGAAGATGATATGATAGTATACATAAGCAACCCCAAAACTTCAACCAGAGAACCTCTACAGCTGATAAACAACTTCAGCAAAGTGGCTGGATACAAAATTGACACAAATAAATGAATAGACTTCCTTATACAAATAAAAACAGACTGAGAAAGGCTGGGAAAGAAATTATGAAAACAAATTCCCTTCACAATAGCCACAAATAATATAAAGTATCTGGGGTAACTATAGCCAAAGAGTAAAAGATCTGTATGACAATAACTTCAAGATTCTCAAGAAAGAAATCGAAGAAGATCTCAGAAAATTGAGAGATCTCCTATGCTCAAGGATTGGGAGAATTAACACAGTAAAAATGGCCTTGCTTCCAAAGGTGATCTACTGATTCAATGAAATCCCTATTAAAATCCCAATACAATAATTCAAAGACATGGAAAATGCAATTCTCAAGTTCTTCTGGAAGAGGAAAACCAGAATAGTCAAAACAATTCTTAACAATAAAAGAACTGCTGGACAAATCACTGTACCTGACCTCAAGCTGTACTACAGAACAATAGTTATAATAATTGCATAGTATTGGTAGAGAGACAGACACACTGATCAACAGAATAGGATTGAAGACCCAGAAATGAAACTGTACATACATACACTTGATCTTTGACAAAGAATCAAAAATATACAATGGAAAAAAGAAAACATCTTCAGTAAATGGTGCTGATCTAACTGGCTGTTCTGTATGTAGAAACATGAAAATAGAGCGATATTTGTCACTGTGAACAAAGCTCAATCCCAAGGGGATCAAGGACCTCATCATGATCCAATATGTAAATCTAATAGAAGAGAAATTGAGAAAGTATCTGGAACTCATTGACTCAAGGGGGATATTTCCTAACTAAAATTCCAAAGGCTCAGGCTCTAAGATCAAGAAGTGATAAATGGGACCTCATGAAACTGGAAAGCTTCTGTAAGGCAAAGGACATATTCAATAGTACAAATCTGCAACCTACGGATTGGGAAAAAACTTCACTATCCCCACATCCAATAGAGGGGTAATATCCAAAATATATAAAGATCTGAAGAAACTAACCACCAAGAAACCAAACAACCACTCAAAAACTGGGGTATAGAATTCACAACAGAGAATCTTGAATGACTGAGAAGCACTTAAAGAAATATTTAAAGTCCTTTGTAATCAGGAAAATGCAAATCAAAATGACCCTGAGATCCCCATACACCAACCAGAATGGCTAAAATCAAAACGACAGGGGACATATATATTGGCAGGGATGTGGAGAAAGAGGAACACTTCTCCATTACTAGTGGAATACCAAACCAGTACAGCCCATCTGGAAATAAATCTGGAGATTCCTCAGAAAATTAGAAATAGAACTACTTGAGGATCAAGCTATACCATTCTTGGGCATATAGCCTCAAGATGCCCCACAATGCCACAGTGGGCCTGTTCTACTATGTTCTTACTGGCTTTATATGTGATATCAAGAACCTGGAAGCAACCCAGATATCCAAATAAGAGAAAAACGGATATAGAAAATGTGGTTAAGTGACACAATGAGATACTACATAGTCCCTAAAAATGAGACCATTCTGAGTTTTGCAGGCACATGAATGGAACCAGAAAATATCATCCTAAATTGGGTATCCCAGACCCAAAGCACATACATGGTATATACTAATGAGTGGATATTAGCCAATAATTTCAGAATAACTAGGATACAGTCAATGGAAGTCAAAAAGGCTAACAAGCACAAGGTCCCAAGTTAGGATGGCTCAACCTAACTTGGCAGGTAGAAGAAAGCAATCCAGGATGGGGAATAGGGGAACATGAGAAGATATTGGGTATGGTAAAAGACTGAAGCCCTGAGGATCACTATAAAATGTAAACAGGCAACCTAGGGAGGTGGGAGGTTGGGAGACTCTCCAGATCTTCCCAGAAACCTGAAGGGTGAGAGACTCTCAGGACTCAAAGGAAACCTTAGAAGAAATGCCCTACAGTAGCGAGAGGGAACTTGTGTAGCCCACTTCCAGCAGAAAGAATGAGCATCAAGTGAGGAATGGGGTTGTCATTCCACAGTCAAAAACTATGATCCATAATTGTTCCTGTCTGAAAGAAATGCAGGGACAAAAATGGAGAGTAGCTTGAGGAAAATGAGGTCCACCTACAGGCACAAAATGGGACTCAACTCAAGGGGAGACACCAAGGCCTCACACTATTACCGAGGCTATGATATTATCACAAAAAATGGTCCTATTGTGACTTCCCCCCCTCAAAGAAGACCTGGCCAGCATCTGAATGAGTCAGATGCAGATATTTACACCCAACCAGTGGTCAGAAGCAACTGACCACTGTAGTTGAATTAGTGAAAAGCTGGGTGAAGCCCAGGAAGAGGGTGATCCTGTATGAGCATCTGCAGCCTCAATTAACCTGGACCTGACCACCATCCATGTAGCATAACCAGCTGATATGACACACCCAGCACAATCCAGAATTGCCTGGACTAGATTCAGTCAGAGAAGATGAACATAACCCTCAAGAGACTTGAGGCCCCAGGAAGAGGGGAAGTTCTTGCGAACTGGTTTATGGGAGTTGAGACATCCTTCCAGACACAGTGGGAGGAGGGATGGAAATGTTGAACAGTAAGAAGTTGGATGAGGAGTGTGATAAAATCTGGAGTGTAAAAAAGATGAAATAAAATAAAAAAATGATATAATGACTAGATATTGAACTATCCTCAACCAAAAGAAAGCATAATCATTTTTCATTGATTTCTTTATTTGTTTATTCATTTATTTATCTATTAATTTAAATATTCACTTTATAACTCTTATGTAATGGTAGTTCCCCCTCTCCACCTAGTTCACACAGCCTCTCATCTCATTAGCCTTCTCTTTTTCCTCTGAGAAGGGGGAAGCCCCTTTTGAGTATGAAATTACTCTGGCACATCATATAACTGTGGACTAGGCATATCTTCTTCATCTTCTCCATCTTATTCTAGTGAGTCCTGAAAGACAGTCCAGACAGAGTGAGGAGGATCTATTGTTAGGCACCAGACACAGGAACAATGTTCAAAACCAGTTGTTGGGTGACACACATAAAGAACAAGCTGTATATCTTCTAAAAATGTTTTTATGGGGAGAGGTGGGTTACATCAAGTCCACACTAGCATTTTGGTTGTTTGTGGTTCAATCACAGTGACCCCTTCAAGGTCTAGTTTAGTTGATTCTATTGGTCTTCTTGAGAGTATCCTCTTTGTGTCCAGGAATCCTTGCCCCAACTTTTAGAGGAGACTCCACACTCTGCCTAATGTTAAACTTTGTGTCTTTGCATGTATTTCTGTTATTGGGTGGAATATCTCAAGTAGAGATATACTAGGCCCCTGCCAGCAAGTTTATCATAATTTCATTCATAGTGTCAGGGATTGATTTCTGTCCTTGAGATGGTTCTGTAGTTGTGCCAGTCATTGTTTGGCCATTTTCTCAGTTTATGTTTCATTTTTTTTCCCCGTATATCTTGTAGGCATGATATATTTCGGGTTCTGTGTATGCATTGGTGTCTTCATTTGTCTACTGGGAGTCCTGTCAGGTTATACAAGGTGACCACATAAAGTTCCATATCTCCAGGTACTAGGATTATCATAGATTCGAGGGAGACGACTTCTTGCATGGTCTTAGGCACATCCTAAAGATGCCCCCATTCCACACTCCAATGATTTCCTTTCTATCTCCACTGCTCTCCCTAAATATTATCTCCCCACCACACACAATCTCATAGCTTCCATTCACAACATGCACCATCGAGGAATATTTTATTTTCTGGTCTGAGTGAGATTCAAACACTCTCTTAAGCCCTCTTTTTAATTTGAATTCTTTGGGTTGTGGACTACCTCATATTTATCCTGTATATGATGGGAAAGAACCACTAATAAGTGAGGACATACAATGCTTTGCTTTTTCAGTCTGGGTTACCTCACCCAAGATGCTATTTATCAGTGTCTTCAATTTGCTTGCAAAATTCATGATATCTTGTATTTAATGGTTTAATAGTATTTCACTGTGTAAAAGGACAC
>JADRCC010287706.1:0-10485 GCA_019843855.1 Hylomyscus alleni | reverse complement strand
ATTGTCATTCAAAACACCACAGTGCCCTTCTATTTCGTACATAAGTGTTTAGAATTCCAATATACTCTTGATTTTTTTTCTTTAATGCATATGTAGTATCCCTTCCTATCTCTTCTGATTGTTTTTGGTTTGAAATCTATTTTGCCATATATTAAATACCTTCTTCTGCTTGTTTCTTGGGTCCACTTGCTTAGAATGGCTTTTCCCATCATTCTACCCTGAAGTGATATCTAGCCTTGATGATAAACTATATTTCTTGGATTCAGCAGAAAAGTGAATCCCTTTTTCTAATTCAATCCGTTACCCTTTGTCTTTTTATTAATATTGCAAGCTATCAATTTACTAATGTTGAGAGGTATCAATGAGGTGTGTTTATTGATTTCTATTATTTTGTTGTGGTGGTGAGCCCCTTCCCCAGCACTGTTCTGAGAGTATTTAATCTTTGTATTTTTTTGGATGTAGTAAGCCTCTTCTGACATAAGTTTTCATTCTAATGCTAATGCCTTCTGTAGAGCTGGACTTCTAGTTAGATACTGTTAAATGTGGTTTCATCATGAAATGCTTTTCTTTCTCCATTTATTGTAATTGATAGTTTTGTTGGGTATAGTAGTCTAGGCTCTCATCTATGGTCTCTCAGAATTTGTAGACCATCTCTCCAGACCTTTCTAGCTTTCAGTGAAAAGTCCAGTGTTATTCTAATGGGTCTGCCTTTAGATGTTATTTGTTTTGTTTTAATTTTCACTTGCAGCTTTTAAAATCCTTTCTTTATCCTGTAAATTCAGTGTTTTGATTGTTTCATGGGGAATTTCTTTTCTGGTCTTGTCATTTGGTATTCTGTGTGCATCTTGGAACTTGATAGGCATCTCTTTCTTTAAATTGGAACAATGTTCTTTTATAATTTTATTAAAAATATTTTTGTGGCCAGGCAGTGGTGGTGTACGCCTTTAATCCCAGCACTTGGGAGGCAGAGGCAGGCAGATTTATGAGTTTGAGACCAGTCTGGTCTATAAAGTGAATTCCATATATATGTATTTGTGACTTTAATCTGGGCTTCTTCTCCTTCCTCTATTTCTACTGTTCATCAGTTTGCTCTTTTTATTATATACCAGTTTTCCCGGATGATTTGTGCTTAGACTTTTTTACATTTAACATTTTCTTTGATTAAGGTGTCCATTCTTCTACCTTGTCTTCAAGGCCTGAAATTCTCTCTCCCATGTCTTGTAATCTGTCAGAGAAGTTTATCAATATGACTTTTGTTTGACTTCTTAAGTTTTTCATTTTCATTTCCAGTTTTATTTTAGCTTGGATTTTCTTTGGTGATTCTATTTCTATTTTCATGTCTTGAAGTCTTAAAATGTTTGTAGTATTTCATTTAACTGTTTGTGTTTTCCCAGTCTTCACTAGGGAATTGGTTCATATCCTCTTTAATGTCTTCAAACATATTTATAATTGCTATTCCAAAGTCCTTGTCTTATGCTTCAGCTAAACTGCATTTCTCAGGGTTTATTGAAATAGCTTTCCTAGCTTTTAGAGGAGGCATATTGTCTTGGCTATCCATGCTTGTTTTTTGCATGGGAATCCAGGCATCTGTAGTTATAACGTTTGGGGTACTTCTTGGCAGAGATATCTGGTCTTTTTTGAGTAGGTAGTTCTCTTCTTGGTTTGCTCTTGCCCAGTTTAGGTCCTAGAAAAGTATGGTGGCTGAGGGGTCTCAGATAGAGTTTGCTTCTGTCAGGTGGCAGATAACACAAAGAAATGGAGATGAGCTAAGGGGAAAGGTGGAGATGGGCAAAAGGAAATAGCTAGGAAGACGGGGTCCCAGGAAGAAATCCTGTTCTTCTCTGCCAATAGGCAGAGTCCCCAGGAAATGGATTTTGAGGGAAGAGGTCCTGCAGACAAGTTAAGAGCAAGTCTAGAGTGGTTGGAATGGGGGACAAGAAGGATGGTAAGTCCCTACTGTTGTGGTTTCTCTGGTAGAAAGTGTTTCTGCAGATCAGCAGTTGACACAAACGAATGGAGATGGCCTAGAAGGGAAGGAAGAAAGGGTCAGTGGGAAAGAGCTAAGGGAACCCAGGGTCTCACCAAGAGATGGAGTCCTCAAAGAATGGAGGTAGGGTGGAAGGTGGAGCTCCTGTAGGCAGCCTGTGGAAGGATGAAGGGTAGGTAAGTCAGATGTGCAGTTCTAAGCACATGCTTTAATGTTACATCATACATCTCCAGCCCACTCGTTTAAAATAACGGGCAGAAGACAGTCACTGAGGACCTACAGGCGTGGTAAACCAGCTATGAATGGATAGAAAGTCAGAAGGGCATGGCCCAGGAGGAGGTGAAAGTCTCCAGAAAGAATCAAGAAAGGAAAACAATAATACAAGGAGGTGGGGAGAGTTGCTAAGGGTAAAGTTGAGTTGGAGGCAAGTTTTCCTCATGTGCAATATGGAAAGATCACCATCAGACTCCAACAGTGGAGTCTGATCTGGAAATAGGGAAGTGAGATGACACTCTCAGATGAAAGGGAAGTTTCTTCAGTTGTGCCTGGGGACTCCAACGGGATGGGATGGCATCACTGAGACCTCTTTCTAAGGTACCTATTTCTAGGAGGAGCTCATGTGGGAGAAAAGCTTGAGAATGCCTTAGATGGCATGTATTACATGGGGCAATTGTGAGGCACTGTGTCAGATACAACAGAGAAGTGACTTGCTGTTTCTCCATCTCTGTCCACAGTATTATTAACATCATCATCATCCTGGCTGGGGCCATCGCACTCATCATTGGCTTCGGCATTTCAGGTAAGTGCCATCTAACTGCAGTCCACACTGTGTCCATCTCCGTTAAACCTCTTCTTACTCACTGGGATGTGAGAAGGATAGGATTTGTCCCCCAGAATACTTCAAAGCAGACACTTGCTCTCCGTTCTGGGTCCTCTTTATCTTACACATTTAACTCCACAGGCGTTAGCCCCTTCTAAACAGGAGCCTTAAGTAAAGGGAGAACTGGCCATGACTTCCACACCATGTAGGAAACACATGCCACAATAGTGGCTCTTCAAAGGTAATTAGCTCATGTCAGCAGCAGGAAACCCTCCTGTCCCTCTTCTAATAGGCTACATCTCTAGAACATCTATTATGGATGCTGTTAATTATGATGCAGTTAGGCCAGCAGCTGTCTTCTCTATGGCTGGTTATTTGCTATTTCTCATAAAGCACCTGACTAGGGCCAATGTACTTATTTTAATCTTGGTCTGTGACCAAGCTGTCACTTCATGATTTTAGACTTTATATTTTCAGCTGTCTCTTTCCTACAGCACTGTTCTCCGATATCTGGTTATTAAATAGCGACAACAAGGCCTGAACTAAACAAGACTTACTATAATGTGTGTTTGTTAAGGCAAAGCATCAGTATTCCTATCCACTTTCCTTATCATCAAAAATACATTCTACGGAGTTTAAAATTGAGTTTCTCTGGTTTTATTTTTTTTTTAAAGATTTTATTTTTACTTTTAATTATGTGGCTATATATCTGAGGTTTGTGCACATGAGCACAGTGCCAACTGGGTTACGTTGGTTGTGAGCTGCCCAGTGTTAGTTAGGGAGTCAAACTCAGGACCTGTGAGAGAGGGCTAGGCACTCTTAACCAGAGAGCCAGGTCTCCAGCCACTTGTTTTTCTTTCTGACTTGTAGTCCTGGCTGGGAACTGGCTATGGGTATTACCAGATCTCTCCTCATCTATGGCTTGCTTGCCTTCTCACTCCCTTAATAGATTTCTAGGAATAAATGATCTTTATTTTAACATAGCCAAATTCATCAATCTTTCCTTCATATGCAGAACTTAATCTAATCAATTTAAAACTTTTTAACCTTCCTTGAGGTCATAAAAATCTTCTAAATTTCTAGAAGCATCATTGTTTTACCCCTGGCCAGTATACTTCCAAACCATCTAGAGTGGCTTTTACCACATACTGGTCAAGATTCAATATTTCCATGTGGCTATCCAGGAGACCCAATGCCGTTAATTGAAAACATTCTTCCCTCTAATGCATCTATCATCATAAAACAGCCATCCATGTTTGTGCTAGTACATTTCTGAACTTGTTCATCTGTTTTATTCTAATACAGATAGATGGTCCTTGATTTATAACGGTGCTACATTCCCGTGTCCCAATTGTATGTTGGAAACATTGCAAGTTCAGTTCATGTAATACACCCAACCTGTCAAACAGCATACTTGGCACACAACACACTGTAGAGTGTGCCCGTTGGCTCTGTGAACATATAGCCCAGTGGGAGCTACTGGTGCCAGCATCACCATGCGTATCCCACCATGCATCACCAGTACTGGAACACATCAAAGGTCAACATTTGGAGTATACGTTTTACTGCATATCATTTTTGCATCATCATGAAGTCTAACAATCACAAAGTGAACCATCCTAGCAGGAGTCCACCCATCTTCCCTTTTAATTACCTTCATTTGATTTGCGTTATTTCATCTATTTTCCTGCCTCTAAATCTTAGGTCTTCTCCTCTTCTCCCTCCATGAGGACTCGTATGCAGTTAACAATTGCATAGGGATGAGAAGTTCATGAGCCCACCCCTTCCCAGGGAGCTGAGGGCAGTTGATAGTTGCTGGAGAAGAGGAGACTCTTTCCTCCATGGCAAGCCACTGCTGAGTCACCTACGCTCTTGTAGATAATATTTTACCCACGCTCCTATGAGAATCTCTAAGTAAACCTATTAGGTCACAGGAAGAAAAAGACAAAGGAGAAAGGAGTCTTAGAAGAAGAGGGTCCACGGGAATGATGGAGGGACAAAAAAGGAATAATGAGGTGAATATGATAAAAATTATTACACTCATGCGTGAAAATAATGAAACCTGTTATCATATATCACTAACTAACATATACTAATGAATAAAAGGGGAAAAAACAAAGTCAAGGGCTGAGGATGGATCTCTTACCCAATGTACAAAATTCTGGAGTCTACCAGACACTGCAAAAGCAAGCAAGCAAATAAATAGATAAGCATTGTAAATGTGAGCCCCATACAACAAAAACTTCACTTAAGGTGAATTGTTTGAAGAGAGGTTGAGGGACTCTTGTCAACCCCTAGTTAAAGAGTGTTCAGGAGGAAGGGAGATGTGGCAGGAAGGCCCCTGGGCACGGTAAGCAACTCCAGCTCATTCTAGACCAGTCGCTCACTGGCCTCTCCAATGCTTCCACATGGTGGGAGAAAGGATCAGAGATAGAATACTCTCAAATTAGACAACATTGTACCCTTTGGGAGGTAACTTAACTTTCCAGAATCAGTTTTCTTACTGTTAAGATATTCAAGATCAATGTATGAGAACCTAGAGACTATTCATTAACTTCCCGACATGTTCACGTGACAAATGGCTGTCACAATTTGATACTCTAAATGCTATTAATACACATTTTCTATTATCAACACATTCATTTAGCACCTCTTGGGAACTACACAATTTCCTGACCACCCCAAGGTGGGCCTCTTTTGAATCTAGGGTGGTCAAGACAGACAGCCATGAGACATCATCTAATAATGCCCCAACTTTCGACACTGGATATGCCTCTATGCACTTATCAGAAACATTATTCAAATTATTTGAAAATATTTGATATTTCCAAACATTACAGTCATCTGTAAAAATAGCTCTTCACGTTCCTTATATTTATGATCTTTAGTTGTTTTATTTTAAAAATTTTACATTTATGTACTGCAGTATTTGGGATCAAACCTAGGATTTTGAGGATTTTTGTTTTGTTTTGTTTTGTTTTGTTTTTTGAGACAGGGTTTCTCTGTATAGCCCTGGCTGTCCTGGAACTCACTCTGTAGACCAGGCTGGCCTTGAACTCAGAAATCTGCCTGCCTCTGCCTCCCAAGTGCTGGGATTAAAGGCGTGCGCCACCACTACCCGCAAACCTAGGATCTTACACATGCCCAGCAAGCACTCTGTCACTGAATTATATCCCCAGCCCTATTTCTTTTATTTTTAAAGTGGTGATATTTTCATAATGGGTTGAGTCTTGTCATATTTCAATCTGGCCATAGTTATCAGCAAAATATACTAGAAGGAGCTAGGGTAAATACCAAACAAGACTGGTTTGATCCTGGCTCCCCTACTGGCTAGACCCAGGGCACTAAGCAAGTTCACTAACCTCAGAGATTCTTTATACTCATTCATAAAATGGGTCTGATGAGCGCTCTTACTTCTGTGGCTTAAAACGAGGCCCTAAGAGCGAAGCGTTCAGTGAGACATTCCTTTCTTACCTCCCAAGGACTTGATCTGCTGCCCTAAATAGCTGGAGTTAATGTTTTCCATATCCTTGGTTTAAGGTTTGGCATGACAAGTCAAGGACATCTTTAGGCCCTTACTTGCATTATATCATTTAGTCTTGTTAAAGACCCCATGAGGATACACCCTCATTTTATACGTAAAAAGCATGAATTAAGGTCTTGTCTAGTGTCATATACCCAGAAAGTGACAGAATTAGGACCCAAAGTGATGTAGTCACCATGTTCGCAGATGCCCACACCCTGCCTCATCCCTACATCTTCCCTTTGCTTCTCCTGACTTAGTATCTTTCCTAGTTTCTTCATATAAGCAACTGTTACACACCCACTTGCCTCTTTGACTGGCATGGTACCTACCCACAGATAGCACTCCAGCCTGGAGCAGAATGTGTGTCTCTCTCACTAAGTCATGAACAATGGTGCATTCTGCTCAGCTCCAGTCGATGCTACAGGGCCCTCAGATAAAGGCTTCAAGTATGTGTTACACCACTGAAGTGTGTAAAACCTATACTGCACTGTGTCAAAGGGCAGTTCATTTCTTAAGTTTTATCCAGTGCCTCCCCATCAAACTTCTATGAAATGCTTACCTCATGTTTCCTATACCCGCCCCCAAATATCCCTGCTCCTACAGGGGGAAAGCAATTGAACATTTCTCACCTGTGTGATTGTGTTGAGACTACAACTTGCTTACCTGTGATGTCTCCCATCCCTTTCCTCGTGTGACCAGAGCTATGGATGGCAGGAATTACTCTATTGTCATAGCACTGGCTGTCAACTTGACTTAAGTCCAGAGTCACCAACAAAGAGGGCAATTCAACGGAAGAATTGCCCAGGTCAGAGGCCATGGCTGTGAGGCATTTCCTAGGTTGCTATTTGATGTAAGAGCTCGCTGTGAGGGGTACCATCCCAGGGCAGGTGGGCCTGGGCTACATAACAAAGGTAGCTAAGGGGCTGGAGATATGGCTCTGCAGTTGAGAGCTCTGACTGCTCTTGCAGAGAACCCAACTTTGGTTGCTAGAACCCACATAGTACATATATCACAACTACCCCGTAACTCCAGCTCTAGGAGATCTGATACCTTCTGACCTTCTGGAGCATCAGATAAGTATATAGCACAGACAGACAAACACTCGTATACGATAAAAATAAATACATATATATTTTAGTGGTGGTGTGTGCCTTTAATCCCAGCACTTGGGAGGCAGAGACAGGTGGATTTCTGAGTTTGAAGCCAGTCTGGTCTACAGAGTGAGTTCTAGGACAGCCAGGGCTACACAGAGAAACCCTGTCTCAAAAAAAAAATAAAATAAAATAAAATAAAATAACAATGAAAATAATTTTATGGCTAGAGGTTACCACAGCCTGAGGAACTGTATTAAAGAGTTGTAGCATTAAGAAAGTTGAGAGGCATTGATCTCTGGTCTCGGCATCAGTTCCTGCCTCCAGGTTCCTGCCTTGAACTCTTGCTCTGGCCTCCTTTAACAGTGGAATGAGATGTGGAAGCAAATCCCAATAACCCCACCCTCCTCCAAGTCACTTATGGACACTGTTTTATTACTGCAACAGAGGCCAACCTAGGGTACCCTCTTGAACTAATTATGTATTTTCAGCAAATTCCCATATCTTCCAATTTCTGAGGAGTTTGGGGGCAACCTTGGAGGCCAATGAGACTATTTAACTCTGTGTCAGTCACAGAATTCTCTATCAACAGACAGTGACTTCTAACCCATCTCGAAGGGACTCTCCATCCATTTTACATCAGTCACCTAGGAGCCTCTGGTGGTCAGAATGCCTGGAGAGTTGCATCTCACCAGGCTACATAACGTTCTTCGCGCCAGGATGTGTTTGCATATTTGAGTACAGACTGTTTTTACACACTAAGTTCCGTTCAATCACTTAACTATTTATTCATGTAACAAGCATTTGTTGATCCTGCTGGGTGCAAAGCAAGCCTACCTCTTCATCATTGCTGAGGTTCTCACTGGTTTTATTCTCCTCTTTATTTCCTACGGATGAGGATTCGATCGGTGAATTCATACCACATCATGAGTGTGACCTCAAATGACCTGAAGCTGCAGCAGGTCCCCAGGCATGCTGGAGCTGCCTATTTTTAATTACCAAGTTCTCCAGGAGATGTGTCAGTGGATTCCCTACCTGTAGGCTCAAGGCCGATAGATTAAAATGAATTCCGTAACACAATTACCAAACCGAGATATGTCATTATCATTTCATTTCCTCCGTAATTGTGCTAATAATGTGGGTTTTTTTTTTCTGAAAAGTAATTTTCCAGATTAACTTCGATGACATTGTATAAAGTACAGTCAGTCACCTTCTCTCTAGCTCTGACTGAGTCCCAGTTGTTCTGTGGTTTCATTGAGAAATCATATGTATTTTTTATTGTCTTCTTAAGGCTAACGTTTCTCCCTTGTTTAAATGCAGTGACCTTGGCACATGCTCTTCACTCTGGCAATAGATTGATTATATAAGCAGTGCTTTGATTTGTGCTTAGTCCTGTCTATTCCTAAACTCAGAAAACATTATTTCTCTGTAGAACAGACCAGTAAACACTACCAGGCCTGTAGTTACTACTGAAACAGTTTCTCCTTTGGACAAAGCTTGCAGATGAGTGCAAGGTCCAGATGTGAGTCAAGGAGGAGGAAGGTAGTTGCCATGGTAAAGGGAAAAGAAAGTTATGGGAGCAGGGACAGGGAGCTGGAACTCCTGACCGGAGAAAGATGAGCAGGATGGTGAAGGGGCAGAGTGTGACCACGCAGCCCATGCAAGCGTGGGTATTTTAATAAACAAAGATAACTGGAAGTAAGCCTGAATCTTCAAAGCAGAGTTCAAGAAAAAGCCTGGCAGGAGACAGGAGCCGTGTTCTTATCACAGTCTTCTTTTGCCATCTTTCCTGGTTAGTTTTCCAAATCTCTCTCACAAAAGGCCACACACAGCAGCTGCTCACCAAATCCCTTTTCTTCCACACTGCCAAACCCTCAAAGCGCCTTCCAGCCCAGTCTGTGCACGCTCGTTTCCTCCGTCTCTTTTTCCTAGCTATACTTCCTCTTCTAGCCCTAGCCCTCTCTTCTTTTTTATGCAAATCTGTCTAGCTTGGTGTCTTTGGGTCTATTTCCCATGTACTACACTCATCTCTTTTACAAAGGTCTTGGAGTCAATTAGACAATCCCGAGCCTTAATGAGCTAGAAGTGCCAAGGACACCCTTACGTCTAGAATGTTTGCTTCTGTATTTGAAAAGGAACATGTACTAATTGTTCGTCAATCTTTAAGTTGAAGAAAGAAAATCAACAAACTATTGGACACAGACAATGAAGGAGGACAGTGGGAGAGAAAACTGCCAGGCAGAAAACAAGAGGCATTCACTGCGTGCCAGGCAGTGCCTGGCACTGAAGGGCAGGCAGGGAAATCTGCAACTCATTCCAGAGCCCGCAGTAACCATGGGAAATTAGTGCCTAGGTGACAGATGTATTTGGCTTGCACTTTTGAGGAAGCTGTCTGCAAGAGCAATGCATTTAAAATGTGTTAGATGGAGGAAGATATGCACGGTAGGAAAACCAATAAAGAAGCTAACACTGTTGAGAAGTGTCCAAGACCCATCATGGTGACGTCTGTGGGTGCCAGAAAGGCCTGTGTGGGCCATCTTAAATGCTTAAATCAGGTGTCTATGTGAAGAATGTGCAGAGGCTGGGTCAGCATCTCCTGCCGCTATCCTCGGCAGCCAGCATGACTCAGGATGAGACTCTCCACGGTCTCTTCCCCCACCGTTCCTCGTAACTGGTCCATAATCCTCTTGGGCTCCATGGCCATTCCCTTAGCTTTACATCTGTGTCAAGAGAGCTGCTAAAGATATTTAATTAATTGAATTACCTTAAGGTGTCATCCGGCAGAACACCTGGCACAAAGAACCCTTGACTGGGTGGGCCGTAGGCTGGACAACCAAAGAAGAGGCAGGAGAATGGAGATACTAGCATAGTCAATGTTTCTCCTGGCTGATAGGATCAAAGGGGTGAGGAGGGTAGTTTCTATCTTGGACCAAAACATCACTAAGTACCACTCTTCATTATGACGTAGGTAACACTACAACTTTAGCCACTACACTTCCCTTCTCCATGAAGTTTCTTCATCATTCAAAGAAAGACAAAGTCCCAGCATGTTAGAATTGCA
>JADRCC010287652.1:0-12002 GCA_019843855.1 Hylomyscus alleni | reverse complement strand
CATACCACCAGGGTCTCTGTATGGAAGAACCAGACAAAAGGAGAAATTGAGAGTGCAAACTTGTTAGTAGGCTAGCTACCAGCTACTTATACTACTTAAAAGTTTAGTGTTCTAACTTCCTGAAACACTCAGGAACATGGTGTGCAGTGCTTCTTACTTAGAGGCACAGTGTGCTAGGTTGGCTTGCTGCCAGATCATGCCTCCATTTTCTCTTACACCTGGGAAAGGTAAAGTAGAATAAAATAAAATAAAGATAAAATAAAGAAAAGTTGATCTTATTTCCCTAGATCAAATCTTTTTATATATCCAGATGAGGCTAATGAAAAATACAGATGGCAAATATAGAATGGTCTGAACTAAACTCAGTAACAGCTTCCATCCTTGATGACGTGTGAGACATGGCTCTTTTGGTCAGACAATTGTTACAGTGATGGCATTTTATCCAACTATAGTGAACTTTACCAACCCTTGTTATTTTCAGTATCTCCTTAGCTTATTAATCCTAAGAAAAATGCTGGATTGAAGTGACCTTAGTGTAACCAGATTAAGGAGGCCCCTAGGACCAGTAAAGAGACCTAAGATCCATCTCATTAGCTCTGGGCCTATCTGATGCATCTTCACAGAGAAGATGTTGTCTCTTTATGTGGATCTGTAGGATGTCATCTTCTTAATTCAAATAGCTCCAGGGTAGACACAACAGTTCCTAGACCTAGATTTGAACCCTTAGGGAATTTATAATCTTGAGGGTCAGTTCTGACTGAATATTTGTGTTAATCTATAATGGAAGCTTAATGGCTCATCAAGACCATGAGGAAATTATCCAGCCATGAAAAATAAAAATAACAACCTTTTGTACAAGATAATAAAGAATAATCCTGAGTCAATTTATAATCCATCATGGATGTATCTCTTCCATCATAAACTCAGAAAGTAAGAGTCTATTCTTAGGGCAATACCCAGACTGGTAGAAAGGCCTGAATAGGTGATTATAGGCCCTCAATACTGTGATGAATGGAGTAGACATTGTAGAAGGGAGGCCATCATAAGAGATGCGCCATGGGTGTGGAACCTAGAAACAGAGCATTTGTAGGCACAGAACTTTGTTAAAGAGAAGGGCAAATCCTTCGTGCTCACATGTTCAGAAAGAAGGATTCCTGCCCCAGTAGACTTGGAAGGCAGAACACTGAAGCTTTAGCTTCCTGGCTTGCTTGGAACATGATATCCCTTTATTTGCTCCTGTTTCTGACTTTGCAGTGAGAATGTCTATGCTGTCTATCCCTATCACTGTAATATGGTTCCGGAGGGAGAGCATCTTGTTTTGGAATGATATGACCATGTCCCTTACATAAAACTCAATCTTCATAACACTTTTGTCCCTAGATTACTTTCGTAGTGAAATAATTTAAGACATTTAGAGCTATTAGGATAGAATGACTATATTCTGCATGAGAGAAGGACACACATTTTTGCAGGTGTACAGGGCAAGTATTCTTTGGTTTGAGTGCTTATATTTTACCAAGGTTTCTATATGGAAGTTTTAATTCTCAGTATGGTTGTATTAGTAAGGGAGGTGACTTTAGAGGTGATTTGATAACAAAAGTAGAACTGTTATAGTTATAAGAGGTTAGAGGTTTAAGTGTCCTTCAAGAGTAGGCAACCTTCCCCTTCCAGTGTATGAGGACATGGGGAGAAGGTACCATCTCTGAACTATGAAGGAAATCACATTAGACTGAGAAGGCACCATCTCTAAACTATGAAGGAAATTGATTTACACAAGCATTTAGATCTTGGAGTCTGTATGTCTGCAGGAGAAGATATTTTCTTTGAAATGATAGGAGATACATTTGATTACTCTAGATCTAAGAAGGCTGAGCTTGGGTCCTCTGCTCTCCTAGTGACCTTATCAGTCTTGTGTCATCTGTGGGACAAAATATTACAAACCTCTTCATCTGCCCAGAAAGCACAAGATGTCAATGGCAAAGACGTGAAATCATTCTGAAGGGTATTAAATCAAGAGTACATAATCTGCTATGTCAGTTAAATGCTGGATGCTAGAGTTGCTGTGGTTTCAACTCACTCCTTACAGTAGTGTGAGAAGGCACTAAGGATAGGTGGCTATGTCAAGAGAGGTAAAGGGAACAGATATATTCATGACAGTGAATGTATTGACAGGGACTGCTAACTCTCCCTCTCTCATCTTTTTGCCTTTCTATCTTTCTCCATGGAGTGATGAAATAAGATTATAAACAGATGCTAATTTTGGGCTTCCAAGATTCCAGGATCATGGAAAAGTGAATTTGTATTTTTGTTTTGTTATTGATTTTTTTTGATTTTGAAATTTTTTCCAGAATGTGATATAGTGTCAAAAAGCATACTAAGCCAGGGAGTCCTTAGGATTTGTGTCCAGCTAAAGTATCTGAAGAACCCTCTTCCCTCTGAAGGATGGGGCTAGAAGATCTGAGAAAATGCATGTCAAGGCTGCAGATGCTAAACATTCAGATGCATACAGGGTGATGATGCTCAATGAGAATCAGGCAAGCCTGTATTCCTAAACATGGGATTTAGGTTTTCAGTGCAGCAGTGATATAGCTCAACTCACTTGTATAGAATCATTCTGTGACGTTGAATAAAAGCTATATTATCAATCCCCCCTGCGCATGATGATGATGAGTGAATGTGAATTGGAGAGAAAATGGCCATGAGAATTTGACTTATTCATTGTTATTTCACGAGTACTATTTCTTCCCTGACCTAATTTAACTTTTTAAAATTATTGCCAAATTCCTCCACTTGAAAAGATAGCAATGGGGAAGCAATTGGGTCTTT
Organism: Hylomyscus alleni; assembly: GCA_019843855.1. Classification (NCBI taxonomy): domain Eukaryota; kingdom Metazoa; phylum Chordata; class Mammalia; order Rodentia; family Muridae; genus Hylomyscus; species Hylomyscus alleni. The sequence continues at coordinate 9,176 of JADRCC010287652.1, read as the reverse complement.
ATGTAATGTCACTTTCCCCTCTAAAGGAAAATATATTAGTGTTCATTAGAATTATTCATGACTCTTCTTTATAAAAGGAAAGAAGAGGAGAAGAGAGAAGAGAGGAAGAGAGGGGAAATGGGAGGGGAGGCCAGGGCAAGGCACTGTTGTTTACTTGGGTCTGGAAAGGGAACAAGTAGAGCTTAGGCTTGATCCTTGTTTTGTGTGTACAAGAGAAATGAAATTTCAATGCTTATCCCACCTGATGCCACCCCTCTGTGTGTAGCCAAATGGCTGTACCTGGCCATAGCCAGCTCAAGACATCAATCCTGCCTGGGAGTTGCAATTCAGTAAGGGAAGCTGTATACAAACTGGGGCAGTCATCGTTCAGGTTGGTCTCAGAAAGCTCTGAAGTCAGTTCCAAGGTTCAATGAATGCTCTTTGTCTGACCCTGGCAATTCCCCTAAAGCCACTCTGCTCTGAGTCTCTAGAAATAGAAGAGATGGAATTTTTGTTTCAGACCCAAATGTGCAATTAGGGTCTTTCCACCTTGTACCTTTCTGGAGAGTTGCTTTATTTAGGCCTCACCAGAAAGTTTCCAAGCATGTGTTTCCCATCATTCCCCTTTATGCTTTTAGAGAACTCTTAAGGCACATCTAGAGGACACCCTGGTGGACCACTGCAGATCCTGTTCTCTCTGAGAAATATGTTCGATTCTCTGGCTTTCTCTATTCTCATTTTCACACCTCAACCTCTAAGTCCATGCCAGACACAGAGGGAATGTCCAGCTGAGGCCAGTGATGACCAATGACCAAAGTCCTCTCAATAAACAAAATAACTCTGAGATGTTGGGATGTTAATTAATGTGACTATGGTACTCCTTATACCATCTCATTACATGGCATAAGAATTTACACCTTTGAATTGTCAACTATACTATCAGTAAATCTGGAAAACTACTTTTCATTTAAATTTATCAGATTTACCATTAATTGTTAAAGTCAACAATCCATAACTGATCTCACATTTTATCCCTAATGAGAGGTTTCTATAGTGAGTAGCAGGGAGTTGAGTTTGTGGGTAGCAGATAGAGAGAAGTGACAGAATGCCAGACCACCTGGGTGACCATGATGAAGCTTGTAGTAGGGAGCTTTCAGTGACAGAATTCAAAGACAGAGACTCAAGTTCCATGAGCCATGGCAGTAGACCCTGGAGTCAAGCTGACACTGAAGCTGCTATGATGCCAAATATTGTTTGACACTGAAGCTGCTATGATGCCATTATATTGTTAATGTGATATGAGAATTACAGATTTCAAATATGGCCTAAGAGTTATTTGCCAATTATGTTTCCTTCCCTCCCTTTCTATCTTCTCTTCATGCTTTCTTAGGGTTCTTTCTATAGTGGCACAGGGAGATTGTGAATGGAGTACTCCTTATGTTCATTTAAAATATTTTCCCCTAGCCTGACTACCTTCTAGCTTCATTCATCTTTTTTGCTTATTATTTTATAATTTTTTTCATGCAATGTATTTTGATCACATTCTTTTCCCTCCCTCAAACTCTTCCAGACCCTCAACTCCTTTCCCATTCAACTTCATGTCCTTTCTCAAAGGAAAACAATGATGACAATAAAAACAACAAAAAGTAAAGCAAAAATCACCAAACCACCAAATCAAAACAAAACCAAAAGCATGTACAAAAAAACCATACAAACAAATAAAAAATACAAATATGTTTTGTGTGAACTCCTGGGCATGTGGTTGATATACCCAGTTGAACCCTGAGTGGTCACACTAGGGTGTGGAGTATGAAATGCCAGCGTAGAAGGAAAGGCCTGGCTTTTTACGGAGTCCATCAGTTCTAACCTATGTTCTCACTTTTCTGATTTACTATGCTAGTCATAGCTGAGAAAGCTCAGGTAGGGCTCAGCATGGCAAGAATTTAATGATGCATTATTTGTGCTCACCTGAACACAGCAGTCTGGTTTCTATTATTATACATAAGTACACTGTACCAGAAGAGGGTGTCAGATCTCATTATGGGTGGTTGTGAGCCACCATGTGGTTTCTGGGATTTGAACTCAGAACTTTTGGAAGTGCAGTCAGTGCTCTTACCCACTGAGCCATCTCACCAGCAGCAGTCTGGTTTCTAAAGTGCAAGATAAATGTTTTGTAAATTATATTTGTCTGGTATGTCGAGCAGATCAGTAGACTAGAACTATCATGGGGGCAGGAGTCTACTCTTCCCCACCCGAGTGTGGCACTCACATTTCCTAGATAAATAACCTCCTCTTGGTATTCTGTACTTTATTATTATTTTTTGTTTCTGTTTCCTCACAACCCTCCTATTCAAACCACCTTCTCATAGGAATTATGTCCAAACTCTATGGGTTTGACTAGGTCAATTGTTTGCATAGGTGCACATAGTTTGCTATGGATTCTGTTTTGCCACCACTCCCTCTCCTTCACATTATGTATGGCACTGCATGTGCACATTACTTTGGTATCTATGCTATATACCCTAATGTATGCCAACTGTGTTTTATCTATCCATCACTGTGCTTCTGGCCCTACCACCACTTGTATCAACATTTAATCAACATTGTTATATGTGTCCATGATCAGGTAGTTAGACTTAAAACAGACCCTAGATGATACAGCTTCATGTGCTTAGAAAGGACCCTTAGGGTAATATTGTTTAGGTGGCCTTAATCGAACTACTGTGGTGTTCATGAATTCATACCTAACACTGGGACTACATCCTAACACTAACAATCATGGACAACTGTGTTTTAATTCTAATGTAACCTTGTCAACATTTTTAAGGAGACAAATGTCAAATATGTTTGGACCATTCTGTTTGATGCAATTCTGCATCTTTCAACTTTTAAGGGTTGCTCTCTTATGATTCTCCCACCCCTTGTCCTATAGCACCTATAGACTGACCTATTTGTTGGTCAGTCTATGCAAACATATGGTATCATTTCCTTTATAGAAAAAATTTTTATGACAAATTAAATTCTAAGTTATTTAATTCCAACATTTTCTGTCATATCTTAAACAACCTTTATGCCAGGAAACAGAAACATGAAATGGTCCATGTGTCCACCTGAAATGAGAATAAGGCAGAGAAAAGAACAGAGAAACAAACAGAAGTTAATTAACGGCTCTGGGAGTCTTTTTAAATCAAAGAGGATTTAGATTTAAGATTGCATGTATGTTTGTGTTTATTTGAAAATATGTGTGTAAGTGCAGACCAGTGTGGCTACTAGTGTTCAAGCTTAAATTCTGTTTTCAAAGTGCCTTCTATCTTGTCTTTGAGATAGGTCTCTCATTTGGACTCACACTAACCAGTTCAGCCTTGCTGGCTTACCAGCCAGGCCCAAGGACTCACCTTTCTCTGCACTAGATTTACAAGCACAGACCATAATGGCCAGATACCTTTTCCGTGGCTACTGGGTTTTGAACTCATGTTTGCATAGCAAAGACTTGGCTGACAGAAGTATTTCTCTGTACAAATTACCTCCTTTTGAGAATGAATGATGATGAACAGCATGAGTATCAACAAAAATGCGTGGATGTTAGCTGGACTGAGAAAAATCTGAATTTACACCTTGAAATTTGTGACCTTGAGTAAATTGCTTAGCTTCCATAGATCTAATGGCTTAGTATGTTCCAAGTTCTGCACTGTGATGAATACATGTGTTTTCAGGAGCTTAATTCTTCCACATTCTTAGTGCTTACATTAGTTTTATTGAGAAACATCAGCGTAAAAAAAATAAAAAAAACTTCTGCTGATTGGCACGGAATGAAGACAAAGCAGTCAATTTTAGTACTGAATTGGGGACAGCTTTCTCTGAGGTCCAGACTATGAACACAAATCCTCTACTCATGACGTGAGCATCTGACAGCATGAGGAGGTCATTTCCAAGTACAATTAATTACACAATTAGGATGTATTAATGGAAACTGTAGTTTGTTGATGCTCTTAGGAAGAGTCTAGATAGGAACTCTCCCTGAGGACCCCCAGGATCCCTTAGGACTCTCCATGTCTGGCTAAATTCTGTACATAAACCAGCTTTGATGGGATCTTGTAATACATTTGCAAATCAGACAAGATAACAGCCTGGCTGCTGGCAGAGTTTGTCAAAATGTTGCCTAGTAACAGATGTTACACAATAGAGCTTCCATGATGCCGTCACAAAATCTGTCCCAAGGGAGGATGCAGGAAATAAATATGTGTTCCAAAGTAAATTAATTAATCAGTGAAATTCAGTGAGTTATGTTGATTTGGTGTGGTAATGTTTGGTGATCTTGAGGAACAATCAGATTAGTAAACTTCATGATTAGGCTAGCTCCTTGGGAAATGAATGAAAGGAAACTGAGAGCTGACAAAATCATCTTTATCCCTGTTGTGCCAGATTTTCTGATCCTGAGGAGGCTGAGACAAATGCCATGAGGTTGGAGGTAGATTTGAATCAGGACAAACAGCACTTGTCTCTAGTCTCTCAGAACTATGCTTTGCCTTCACCTCATTAGAACACTCTTTCTTCTTGGGTTCCTGTTTGCCAATGCCTGTGAAGGCCCAGTGCTGGGATGGTGTGGATACAGGATCAAGTACATGAGAGTCTCTCACAGAGTGAGACTGATGCTATGCTTAGGTGCGGACCATGCAAAAGGAAGACCAGTGTAGAGTGCTGTGTGTGGGAGACAAGGGTCAGAGGGTACTCAGAAGTTAACTCAGACCATGAACTGGACAGACAATGGGGCACAATTGTGTGCTACCTGGACAGTAAAGTGGGATAGAGAAAAGAAAAATAAGAAGTCTGGGAATGTGGGAATGTACATTTACTCTTGGAATGTGAATACTAGACAATATAGACTCTGAAACCTTTCAAATGTCTGTTCTAGACCTTATGGGCATTCTTGGTCATCTGTCTACATATTCCACTAAGAAGGGAACTCCAGGTAGGGTTTATTGAAGCACTCCTGCATTTCAAGGTACCACTGTTTGCAAAGACCTCAGGCGTCATTAACTTCTTAGTTAATGGTTAATATTCTTTTGAAGACAATTATATTTCCAATGTAACTGCAGTTCACTTCAAACAAGCAAGTGACTTGTTACAGAAATCTACATGTGTCCAAGTGACTGCACTCTGGAGGCCCACAGAGGTTACAGTCGTATAAAGAAAAATTATGCAGTGTAGCTTCACTTTCATCATTTGTTCAAGTGGCACAATAGGTTCTTCTCCTGCATTCCGCCTAAACACTTGCCACTGCTACTCTGATGAAAGCTCAGTGCAGGCCTCATTTTCTTACCTATGATTTTACCAATAGCAGTAACTTAGCCATACATTGTCAATGACCTGCACATTCACTCTGAGATGCTCAGTCTGTAGGATGCAAGTCATAGGCAGGAACCTAGAGACCTGGTAGTCTTCCTGTCTTTGCCTCCCTCACCTGTAGTACCTTTGTAGACTTTCAGTGTCTCACCTTTCATCCAACTGGCACAAAATATTTGCTCTGAGCCATAATAATAATGTCCTCTCCAATTTTGACCTCTTGTGGTTAAGTTGTGGCAGCTACAACACAGATATTCCGAGATGAGCAATTATTAAAGTTGCATGGCTATAAAGTAGACAATCATATTTCAGGAAAGAGAACTGAGATTTTTGTTTTTTTAACTTAGAGATGGTCACCACCTATAGGCCTCTAGATGAACAGGGAACTTAGATCTAAGAACCAATGTAAGCAGGAGAAAAATAGTTCTAAAGAAATAATGTGTATTGTGTGTCACTCCATACACACACACACACACACACACATACACACATACACACACACACACATACACACACACATACACACACTCTCTCTCACACACGTGTATGTGTATATGTGTGTGTATATGTGTGTGTGTGTGCTCATGTACTTTGAGGCATGTGCATGAGCTTGGTGAGCACTTAGGTCCTTGGTAACTTCCCACAGCATTTATAAGAGTCCTGATTGATGAGAGAAGCTGTATTCTGAACACAGCTGAACAGTGGCAGGCACAAGATCAGCTAATATTGGGCTTTGTGGAGGATAAACTAGAAATTGTTTTTCCATTGCAAGACTTACCTGTGTCCCTGCTAATGGTATATATGCCTTAGCTTAGGGCTCCTAGAAACTGCAAAGTTAAACATAGAGACACACACTACTCCCTAGAGAGTGGAAAGATGCTTGTATGGAGCAGAGGAGAAGGCTCGGGTCACTTCTGGTCCTAAGAATAGTCCACAACAGAGAATTAGGTTGTCTGCAGCCTAAGGGACAGCCATCAAGCTAACCTAGCTGTAAGATTTTTCTCTTATGTGGTTACCTAAGGATTATACACTTTCAGCTTTGTGTTTGCTCCTAAGATTCACCATGAGCTACTTTATAAACAAGGTCAGAAGGGCATTGAAATAATACAGATAGCTTTGTGTGCCATTTGTTGAAAATCCATTTTTCCTCTATTCACTTTCCTTTGCACTCTAGTGAGGATACATGTTCATTTCTGGATTCTATCCTCTTCCCATGGAACACTTTGTCTATACTTATGATAAAACTACACTGTTGCACTACAACTTTATATTCCATTTCCAATCAGGTCTTCAACTTTGGTTTTTGTGCTTCCTTATACATTCAAAATTTACTGTATGATTCATAAGATATTATGTAATTTGATTTGGCCATTCCAAAATGGATTCATATATCAAAATAGTTTATTGTACATTACAAATTTGCATTTGATTTGTCAATTAAAAAGCACTAAAACAATTGCAAGTTTAATAAAAGTAATTCAATTATTCCTAAAACAGTATTCCTAGGACTTAGGATAGCATCAAATCTCTGGATTGGCTTGAGACATATTGTAAGAAGACTGAGTCTTATGAGCCATGGATTTCCTCTTTTAATTTTTTCTCCTTTAATTTTCTTCATCAATTCCTTAATAGTTTCATACATACAAGCAATTTTATACAGACTTAGCACGGTGTATTCATGTCCTTGGGAGTATATTTGTACACATATATGATATAGCAACAATTAATGAAAAAGGGGTCATGAATTTGAAGGAGAACCAGGATATGGGAGGGTTTGCAGGGAAGAAAGGAAAAGGGGAAATTATAAAATTATATTACACTCTCAAAAATAAAAGAAATACTAATAAATAGTTTCATTATGTAATATTGCACATCTTTCACCTGGTATAACAATGTATCATAAAATTTTAGAAATATTATGCTAAATAATATTTTAAACATTTTAAATTCCAAATATTATTTGATAGTTTTATAAAATAAAATATTTGTTGGGAATACATGCTTTAACATAGACTTTTTACAGTTTTATGATTGTTAATAAATGAGAAAAGAGAATCTTCATAAAATGACAGCTATTTTCTTTACTACTAATGCCTTTCAAAGTGGGTTTCTCACAGGTAAAGGACTTATATTGATACATTATTGTTCACTAAAGTCCTCAGTATATTCTGTCACATTTCAATGATTGCATTATACCTTTTGGTATTTAGATTTCATGTTTCTTATCCCGCTGCTGATAGTTACCCAGTCTTTCCTTGTTTTGGAAGACCTTCATTGTCAGGAAGAAAACTAATCAGGTATATTGTAAAGTATTCCTTGGTTGAGATCTTCTCTTCTCTTCATAGTTAGACTGGTGTTTTAGATTTTAGGATGGATGAATGACCACAAAAATAAAATGCCATTCTTGTCACATCATATCAAGGATAGAAATGATCAACATGAGTTATCACTGTGGTTGTTAGTCTTGATATCGCAGCAGGCAAAGTGTTTTTCAGATTTCAACACATTGAACTCTCTGGAATGAAATTACTATGCTCTGCCCACACTTCTGTAATGGGTTTGCTACCCCAGTTTAACAATGAGACATTTATGTAACATACATGGAATTCTTCTGCATAATGCTTTTGTCACATATTCTCAATTTTTATTTATATGTTGTTTATCTCAGAATGTATTCATTTAATTTTTCACAATTTTCTACTAGTTTTGACCATTGCATACATTTTAATTGTCTCCTGTGTCTCATTGATAAATCCTCACAGACGCTCTTCTATTTTGTTTATCTTTCATTTTGACTTTTCAGAACGTTCTTAACTTATAGTACTATTCAATATTAGAATCAATTATTTTCTCTTTTGAAGTAGGAGAGTTAAAAAGCAAAACATTAGAAAAAGGTACAATCAATTTTTACATATTGGATTTACTCTTACACAGTAAACTTGTTTAGCATGTTCAATGTATATGTACTCTAGTTTTCTGGTTTCTAGTTTCAATAAGCATGGTGTCTGTGAAAACAGGAAGATTTTCCTTTATTTCATCTGGTTGTCATTTACTTAATTATCTCTGCTTTTTATAAGTTAATTCTTTGAGAATTTTATGTAATCTATTTGATCATATTTACTTACCCTTCCCCTACTCTCCGCAGATCCATGCTTCCATCTCTACCCACACAACTTTGTGTCCTTTATTTCTAAGAATACATAAGGCCAATTTGTGCTGCCCAAATATTCTTGGATGTGTGGCCTTTCACAGGAATGTGTCTGACTTACAAGAGGCTGCATACACTCTTAGAGAAAACTGACTCTTCCTCCCCCAGCAGCTAACAACTGCTTCGTGGCTAGGAGCAGGGCTTCATTCCCAACTCCCCTCTCTGAGCTGAGAGTTGGTTGAGTTTGGTTGACCCTAGACTTGCATAGCACTTTTGCATGTTGTCCTAACTTCTAAAAGCTCATAAGTGCAGCTCCCCTGCTTTGTTCAGAAGAAACCATTGAATGCAATAGTATACAGAGTCAAAAGGAAAAATGGACCAAGAAGAGTTAAAATTGTGGTGAGGGGAAAGTCAGGGTAGATAAGGAAGATGGGGAGAGATAAGAACCAATGCTATTATTAATTATAGTAATAAATACTCAATATTTCACAATTGAACACAAGATTTCTCATACATGCTTTTTTGTTAGATTGAGAATTATTTTCATTAGAATCAAATGTTATATTTGGCTAAATACTTCAAAGGCTCAGCTAAGATGATAACCTTGTTTCTCTAGTTGCTTTCATTGTCATTAAATGTATTATATGGGAGCCACTACATCTTCCACAAGATTGTCCTTACTAATAAACCAACCACATTGAGATTG
>JADRCC010287515.1:0-16403 GCA_019843855.1 Hylomyscus alleni | reverse complement strand
AAAAAAAAAAAATACAAAGTAGTAGAAGCCAGAGTGTCCCCTATCTTCCCAAGCTTACCTCTACTAGGTCCCATGTGGCCTCCAGGATGTGTGTTTCTGCTTGAATAAATCCCCTAGCAGAGTCCCATCTCCCTCTACACATCATCAGCCACTCTTTCTACAGGATTAAGGAGAGGGCACAGATGAGCCAAGGACAGCCCTGAGCTCAGGTCTGGGAATCCCGGCCCACACTGGTCCTTCCTAAGCACCAGTCACTCCCCCAGCCACGCCAGCCCCCTACCGCGGTACTCTTCGGTACTAGCTCATTATTCTGTCCTGCCTGCCTAGGATGCCGCAGAGTGACAGCTGTTCTGTGTTTAATTACTGATGGGCTGAGGCGACGCCAACCCATGAATAAAATTACAGTTTTTCTGCAATGCAAATGCCGCAAACTCCTCTGCGGAGGGTCTGTGAGGTACGGCATCCTTTGATTGGCTGGCTGCATTTAATGAGGGAAGTTGTATTACATTTTAAAGAACATTAGTAATGATGCAATTCACACACCTAAAGATTTATATAGCACCACAAATGAAGAGCGGGGGCTGGGTGGGGGAGTTATTTATAACTCGACTCCCTCCTGCTCTCTGATTGCATTGTTTTAGGGAGCCAAGAATCTTTAGCTGATAATTGCTTTAATGATAAATGTGGGAGCTTAGACCCAAAATATCTGAACTGTCCTTAAAAGGTGAGAATCTCGTTTTGGATTGGAGTGGTGGACACCGTTGAAGGTGTGAACGGGAGGTTTGCTCTTTAAGGCTCCTGAGATACTGAGATACTGAGAACGAATGGCCAGGTTAGCAGAGAGTTTGCCATCTATAGGTGCCCACCAAGCACCAATTTGGCTTCTGTGGACCAACTAAGGGATGTGACTCCACCCACAAGAATACTTCTTCTCCTGTTACAGAACCTTTCCAGGCCCCTGCAGCTGGAAATCCCATTTGAGCCACAGCTGGATGATAACAGTTTCAATTTGGCTATCTGAGTTGTACAGACTCAAACACAGGACATCTGCTTTGATTTTCCCTTTTGCTTAGAAACTGGAGCCTCCCGCCAAAGCACTACTGCTCCCTCAATGAGGTCTCTAGGCAGACCCTGCCCCCTGAGACATGGTGGAATTCAGAAACTCATGTAGCAGAGGGGAGAACTGTCCAAACAGAACAGAACCAACTTCAACCTAACACCGGCGGTGGATGTATTTGCTCCTTGATCCTGCCGGCATATATTCACAAAGGACTTATACCCTGAGCCAGGTTCCGGGCATACTCAGATGAGGAGATAGTCAAGGCAAGGGAGACAAAACCAAGTCTCGGTAATCCTCAGCGGGACAAAGACAGTGTTATGGTTTGAATCTGAAGTATCCTTCACAGTCGTCTCCTAGCTTGTGGTGATCCTGAACTATAAAGGAAAGGAGAAAGCTAGAAGTTTAGAAAGCTAAAAGTTGGCGGGAGGTGAGCAACTCTGGGCGCATGGAATCCAAGCTGCTGACTTCCGGTCCGGTCCCGGTGCTGTTGGTTTGAAGGCTGGGGTGAGACTGGAGTGTGGCTGAGGAGACCGCTCTCCTCATTGAGGTGCTTTCTGCAGCTCAGAGCACGGATGGTTGGTGGGGGTGTAGCCAGCAGGCAGGTAGAAGGTCAGTCCTTGAGTCTGCTCCCCTTTCCTTTGAGGTCTCTAGTCGGATTGGCAAAGGGTCTACGCTAGCTAGTTTTGAAATGTCAACTTGTCACAACTGAAAATCCCCTGGTGAGGGAGGGGGGAGCCCGCATGAGGAACTGTCTAGATCAGCTTGGCCCGTGGCCATGTCTGTGGGGACTTGATTGTATCTATCCCACTGCGGGCGGCACCTTTCCCTGTGAGTTTGAGGTGGGGTGGGAGGAGGTGCCCCAAACCGTGTAGAAAAGGAGAAGCTAGAGTCAAGCAGGCAGGCCGCGGGGGTGTCTTCCTTTCTCTCTGCTTTCCACTGTGGATGTGTCACGCCCAGTCATCACAAGCTCTCACCACTGTGACTTTTCTGCAACCATAATCTGGAATTGTAAGCCAAAAAATAAACCCTTTCTTCCCTAAGAAAGTTGCTTTCGGTCAGGGTGTTTTATCATAGCCATAGAATGGAAATTATAATGAGGTACTTTCCTGCAACAGGAGCTCAGATGGAGAGGAAGCAGAAGGATTTCCAGTAAGCAGTTGAACGCCAGCAGCGACTTACTCCACTTGAGTATGAGTCTCCGTGCATGACCGTTTGCTGCGGGTGTATAACTCCGCATAGATGGGCACGTGTGCAAGCTTTGTGTGCAAATGCCCATCTACGTGTGTTTGTACTATGCAAGCATGTGTCTCTGTGTTAGTGTTTGCGGAAATGAGAGTATAGCATGTTTGCCTGTGTGTACGTGTGTCTCTCTGTGTGTACCTTTCACATGTAAACAGGAGTGCTCAGGTGGATGTGTGTCAAGTGACTTTAAGGATGTGTGGCTTTGCAGATCTGAGTGTGAGCACAGGCACCCGCATTTATCTGAGAGTCTACGCCAAGCCAGACTGCGGGGTGGTGTTTTCTTTTGTGTGTGTGTGGTTTTTGTTTTTTTCATTTTTTAATAAAGTCTGACACTCCGGAATTGACGCAGTCTGACACCACCGCTGGAGATTCTGAAATGAATCCCACACAGCTCCGCGCACAGCTCATGCCCTCAGGCAGCTCAGGTTCCAGGTCTCCTTGGTGAAGAGAAGAAAATGGGAAATTAAACAGCACTGTCTGCCTCCTGGAACAGCCCAGGCCAAGCCCAGGGCACTGGGACAAGCCGGCGTCTAATGATAGCTAGTCTGCTCTTGCTAACGGGGCTCATTGGAGCCAGGGGGATGGGTGTCACCCTGGCCAAGGGGAGACCTGAGGAGGGGAAAGGCATTTGAATTCGTATAGAGTTTAAGAGGATATGCACATGGGTGTGTGTGCAGGGTGTATATGTGCAATATGTGTGAACATGTGCGTGTGTGCATATCTAGGTAAGCATGTATCCATGTTGCAGATATTCTCCACGTGTACAATGTATCCTATGTTTCCTTCTCCGGAGACAACCATCTTATTAACTAATGTAACCCAGAAGCACATTGAAGTTGGTGGGCACAGGGCAGCAGGGCACACATCTTGCTCTTGATATACCTCAGACTAGCCCAGACTTTCCAGGACTGGCACCATCAGGGGACAGTCTGTGCTAGTGGCTCCAGAGAGTGACCACTTGTTACAGGACATACTCCAGGGCTCACTACAGGGCACTACAGTGGGATAGGAACTTACCGTCAGCAAGGGTGCCGGTCCTCTTCTTAATGGCTGGCTTATTTGGGGTTTGGCTGGTGGCAGGCATGCAGTACAGGGGTCGTTATTGGGTCTCTGGAAGATTCCTGGGTTCCTGAATGTACTGGAGTTCTGTTTTCCCCCTCCTCCAGGCTGATGGGACAGGGGTGGAGGAGGCTGGGGCCTGGGTGGCATCAGAGGCATTTGGTGACTAAGCGAGTGGAAACTGCCAGCTGAGGTCAATCCACTGGGCTAGAATAGGCCTCGTGGAGAAACCTGTCTGAATTAAGCAGGGGTATCTATGATGACAGTTAAGTAGAGAAAAGATTTGACAGCTAGACAAGCCACTGGGCCACTGGAAACGGGGTATTTAGTGGATTCTGCACGATGCCTTTCCCTACAGATACCCAATTTTTCAGACCCACGGAGAAGTTGAGAAGCTGTCTAGAGCTAATCACCAGGTATGGCCAGAGCAGAACCAACACTAAGGTCACATGAGCCCATAGTGTTGACTACTCCGTGCAACTACCTCCCCTGCCCCTCCGAAAACAAGAGCAGAAGAGCAGTAGAGGACGGTGCAGGTGAGTCCTGTGGGCGCCAGGCACACACTCGGTGCACGTTCATACACACAGGCACAGACCCAGACACCCACAGAGAGGAGGGTATCAGGAATTGCCTGCAGTGATGCAGTAGCATCCTTGACACAGACACTGGACTACTCTGATGCTAAAGAACACACACGGTCTCTTTTCCTCTCGTCCACCCCTTGCCAAAGTCATGCCCCTTTGCCAACTGTCCTTTGAGGGGGAAGCTCTTATTTTGAATTTTTGGAAAGAGTGCCTGTTTGTGGGTTGTGAGGCCGCATTCAGGGACTCAGGGATCTGAGCAAGAGAAGAGGCTGATTCTTACTCCCAAGGGAGAATCCTGTCTAGTTGGATGTTGTGGAGGTTAAAGGTGAACATCACTCTGGCTGTCCCAGTGAAGGGAGAGGCATTCCTTTGCACGCGTGCATGTGTGTGTCACAGACAGGCAACCTTTAAAGTTGGGATCACATTCTGAGAAGTGTGTCATCTGGTGGCTTGGTGACACAAGCACCAAGTCTAGATGATCTAGGTCCACTTGACACTCCTTGTTGTCACAAGAGAAGCATGCAGCTATATAGCTGGCATAGCCTGGTATGTATGCCAATGTTTTGTAGGACACATTCTTTTAACACATAGGAGAGGCTATTCTAAAATAATGATTAAAATTCCATCCCTAGCACCCACTCGGCAGCTCACAACTTCTTTTTTTTTTTTATTTTCTAAATAATATTTAATGAACAATCAAAAACAACAAGAACAAACCCCTGTTGCCTCCCCCCCTCCCCATGCCTGCCACCCCACCCTCTCCCACTTATCAGCCCTGTCATTCTCTTACACTGGGGCACAGAACCTTCATATGGCCAAGGGCCTCTCCTCCCCTTGATGACCAACTCGACCATCCTCTACTATACACATGCTGCCAGAACAATCAGTCCCATCATGTATAGTCCTTGGTTGGTGGTTTAGTCCCTGGGAGCTCTGAGGGTATTGGTCAGTCCATATTGTTGTTCGTCCCAAGAGGCTGCAATCCCTTTAACTCCATTGGTTCCCTCTCTAACTCCTTCATTGGGGATCCTGTACTCAGTTCAATGGATGGCTGTGAACCTCTACCTCTGTATTAGTCAGGTACTGTCAGAGTCTCTCAGGAGACAGCTATATCAGGCTGGAGTGCCCTTCCTTCAGTCTCTGCTCCATAGTTAGTCTCTGCAACTCCTTCCATGGGTATTCTGTTCCCCCCTTTCAAGAAGGAATGAAATATCTTCCTTTTTCTTGAGTTTCTTGAAGTTTGTGGGTTGTACTTTACGTATTCCGAACTTCTGGGCTAATAAGCACTTATCAGAGAGTGCATACCATGTGTGTTCTTTTAGCTCACAACTTCTGTAACTCCAGTTCCGTGGGATTTGATAGCCATGGGTGCCAGCCATACATGGCACACAGGCAAAACAACCATATACATACAATAAAAATAAATAAACATTAACAAGGCAGCATGACAGCTACCGGGTAGAACTACCCTTACTCAGAATAGCAGGCGTTTAGGAAACCAATCATTTCAAGATCCACTTACAAGGAAAGTCGTGGGGGTCCTCTGATCATCCGAAACCGTACCTTGCGTTAAGTCCTTTGACACGCTACTTTGGCATGCCAACAGGTATGTGCACGAAATGTTTTCCTGACACTGGCTTTCCAGGCTGAACAGTTCTGAAGGTCTACAGTCCTTACTTGCGTTTGGCTCACATTTCATCCCGAATCTGGAGAGCTGGGTAACATCTGGACAAAGTCATTTAAGAACGGGGGTGGGAGGTGCTTAGGATTGCCCTCTACTCTGTTTTATTTTCATTCTGACTCTTGCATAGCTCTCTGTGGCATCCAGGATCTCATTCCTGGTGAGATGCGTGTCTCTTGCCAGGATTTTCGGTTTCTTAAAATGCCTTTGAGGACGCCTGTTCATGTTTGGTTTTCTTGCTTCGCCCCATCTCCCTCGTTTTGTTTTCCTCCTCCCTAGTAGCATTACTATTTCTGAGTGCTCTAAATGCTGATTTTTATGCAGAGGGTTTATGTTAAGCTTTTAACACTTGAGATTGTACTTTCTTCTATAGAAAGGCTTGTAATTTTCATTTCCCCCTAATGGATTTAAACTTCACCCTTATTTACTATAAAACATTAAAACTACTTGTGCTTGCACACAAAAAAAAAATAAATCTTTTAAAAAATACATAAAGTAAGCCAGATATGGAGGTACACACCTGCATTCCCAGACAGAAGGATTGTCACCTTGAGGCCAACCTGGACCACCCAGCAAGACCCTGTTTCCAAAAGCAACAGTAGAAGAGCAGTGGTGGACAGGAAGCAGCCAAGTGCAGTGCTGGAGCCTGTGGGATTAGCTGATGAAGAAGCTGAGGCAGGAGGATAACTTGAATCCAGGAGTTCATGGCCAGCCCGCATAAAATAATGAGAACTTCATCTCAGAGAAAAATAGCAGTGCATGTTCCATATGTATAAAGTACATATACATACATATATGAACATCATAAAGGAGCCCAGTTTTGCACACTAATAAAAACTAACAAGGAAAAGAAAAACATGACTAGAGACATGGCTTAGCAGGTAAGAACACTGGCTGTTCTTCCAGAGGACCCAGGTTCGATTCCTAGCTCCTGTGTGGTAGCTCACAACCATCTGTAACTCTGATCCTAGGTTCTCTTCTGGCCTCCAGAAGCGCTACATGCACACAGTACACAGAGCTACACGAAGCAGACACACATACACATAAGAATTTTTTTTTTTAAGAAAAAAAAAACCCACAAACATTGCCATATTGCCGCATTTTTAAGCAGCAGGCAGGGGCTCTTTAAAAATGGTTTACACCAAAATGACCACAGATGACAAGTGCCCGGTGCATCTTGCTGCGATGTGACAGTTACACCATCCTCAGGTGACAGAAAATAGCAGCTCCGTTAAAACCTTTAGAGACCATTGTCACATTCATGGTCGGTGGTGGATGGAAATATCACTGCATCCTCACAAGCATGTATGTTTCCTATATTCTTCTTAAAAGTGCCTGGGACAAGATTCATGCAATGGGTTAAGCCGAACCAGTCCAGCAGTTTCTCTGTCCCCTCAGCGGTTGGCTTGCCTACCCATCAGGGGTCTATAGTCAGAGTTCTTTGGGCTTTGAACTCGGGGCAAGAGGATGATTCCAACCTTAGGGCCCTTTTGTGTTTTAGAGATTTGCTGTGTGTGTAGCTCTAAAGACAGAACGTGATTCGACCGTAGCATAGCGATTTGACCCTAGAAAATGAGTTGCCACCGGGAGAAAAGCGGTTGTTTTTATAGAGTAAATAACACACCTGAGACTTGCTTACCCATCTCCCCGTGCAGGGCACTGAGCTGAGCTCTTTGTAGGCACAGGCTCTCCTAATTACTTTCAGCCAGAGAACCTGAGTACATCCTATTATTTTCCCCATCTTCAGAGCAAGCCAACCTTCCTCTTTCCCCAAACGTGTCATCAGTCTTTTATCACACACACAAAGTATTTTTGTCCCTTCCTAACGTCTCAGTGGGAAAAAATGACTCACTAAGTTTCTTAGCCATGGCTGACGTGGTGTGCCAATTATCGGGCGTGAAGTGTGTAAATGAAGACGATAATGTCAAGAAAAGGCCTCTCTTCTCCTCTCCAAAACGAGAATAATTGGAGGAAAACAAGTTGGATGCTTGACTAAAACTTCAGCACCGACTCCAGTTTCCAGTCACATTACTTTTGTGTGAATGTGACCCAAAAATATTTGACACATACAACTTAAAGGAGGAAAAACCAGAGGAGGTGGGGGTGGTACATGCGGGGATAAATTTTGGCTCACAGAGGCTTCCGTCCGTGGTTGCTAATCATCATACATTTGGGTAGAACATTAGGGTGATGGGAGTGTGACAGAGAAAGTTTTGTTTCCATTTGTACTGTTTTGAAGACAGGGTCTCTCTATGTAGCCCTGGCTATCCTTGAACTCACTATGTAGAGGAGGCTCTACAAATGTATGTATGTATGTATGTATGTATGTATGTACCTCAGTCTATGTAGATTTGCCGGCTGCTGGTGCCTGAGTGCTAGAATTAAAAGCCCCTGCACAGCAAGAGGACCTTCTATATCTCACGAGAAACAGGAAGTACGGCATGAGAGCAAGACAGAGAGACAAAACAAGCAAACAAACAACAAACAAAGCCCCAAACCCCAAACCCCAAACCCCAAACCCCAAAACAAAAACAAACAAAAACAGAGACAGAGACAGAGATAAAGGTCAAGATACAACCAAGACCCGCTTCCTTCAGCCAGGCCCAACCTCTCAACGTTTCGAGAACCAGCTAAGATAGTGTTGAGCAGTGGACCAAGCTCCAAGTGAACGAGCCTTTTGGGGACACTTCCTATTCAAACTCTAATGGTAGATTTCAAGGAGTCTTACTAGGTGTGGGACAGCAGACCCCAGAGTGGAGGTGGTTAGTTGAAGTTGCTCTAGATCCCTTTCTACCTAAAGGCAGCATGGTGTTGGGGACAGGCAGACAGGACACACTGGAACACCATGCACACCCCTTCTCGTCCTGACGAATCAGAGAGCACGGTCAGAGGGAGTGTGTGGCCACGAACTGCCATGTTTCAAGAATTTCTGAGGCTAGAACCCCAAGATTACAGATAGGCTTGGCTGGCCCAAAGCTTGAGGTGATCGAAAGTTTCCCTGACCTTAGGTAGAGGAATTCAACAGGGCACCTTTTCTTACCTCAGAGAGGTGATCTAGATACAATGGAGTCTATGACAGTGCTATTGATGGGGCAGGCTTGTGTTCCCAGGTTCTCCTGAGGCTGAGACAAGAGGCTGAGACAAGTTCAAAAACCTGGATGGGTGACAGAGTGAGTTCATGTCTTTTCTAGTCAACTTTAGTATGACCATGTATCTTGCTAAAAAGAAAGGGGTGTGGCTCAGTGTAGAGCCCCTACCTAGAATCCCCCAGTGAGGGGCTAGGGACATGGCTCAGGGATAGAGCACCTGCCTAGAATCCACCAGTGAGGGGTTGGAGGTGTGGCTCAGTGGTAGAGCCCCTGCCTAGAATCCCCCGGTGAGGGATTGGGGGCGTGGCTCAGTGGTAGAGCCCCTGCCTAGAATCCCCCAGTGAAGGATTGGGAGTGTGGCTCAGTGGTAGAGCACCTGCCTAGAATTCCCCAGTGAGGGGTTGGGGGCGTGGCTCAGTGGTAGAGCACCTGCCTAGAATCCCCCAGTGTAGGGCTGAGGTGTCACTTAGCACAGCCTGCAGAAGTCCCTGGGTTCCATTGCCATAACGCATGCACATGTGTGAACACACACAAACACATGCATGCATGCGCAGCAGGAGGGGATGAAGGAGCAGGCCTTTGCATGTGAACCTCTTGCCACAAGGAAGCTGCTAGCTTGAGAAGACCCGGTATCCTTAGGCTGACTCTGTGGCCAGGTTCTTCTTAGACTGCCCTTTACCACTACACTGAGCTTAGCCTGATCTCAGAGTCCTTTCCTGAAAAAGAGTGTAGCATCCTCACAAATGGCATAGACAAAAAATCCACTTTGATAGGCAGAAACCTGAGTATGAGAGTAAACTCCATCCAGCACCTGAAGAGAAGGCAGATGGAGCAGAAAACTGTGCTGCAATAATATTAAGAAAAGAGAAAGAACAAAATTCCAAAAATATTTACTCCAGGAAACAGATTTTGTCACTGTTGTTTTGGGACCGTCTCACTGGGGAGTTAACGCTGGCCTGGAACTCATCGTCTTCCTGCTCCAGCCTGCTGCGGGCTGATATTACAGGTGTGTTTTACCACACCTGGCAAGATACAGGGTTCACTTTGTTTTGTTGCATATGGTAATTGACTCTGAAAACCAAAAGACAAGAAAAGATGAAAACAAGCTGCGACTGAAACGAAGCCGGAAGCTGGGTAAATAATCCGAAGAAAAACCGCCGAATTTTGTTATGTTTGCTTTTATTTTTATTGCTTGTGCTGAAAAGTCAAACTCCGGGCTTGAATGCACCAGACATGTGCTCTACCACTGAGCCACGCCCCCAGCCCCTCACTGGGGGATTCTAGGCAGGGGCTCTACCACTGAGCCACGCCCCCAGCCCCTCACTGGGGAATTCTAGGCAGGGGCTCTACCACTGAGCCACGCCCCCAGCCCCTCAATGGGGGATTCTAGGCAAGTGTTGTACTATTTAGTTACACTTCATCCTAAACATCACTTTAAAACAAACAAACAAACAAACAACAACAAAACCCCTGCTGATTGAGAGTATATAAAAAAATCCCTGTGGACACTGACATTTCAAAATCTCCAAAAAGGTGAGAGAAGTAAAGAGAAGGTAACACATCCGAAGGAAAAACATTGGAAACCCAATCAAGGTAAGGAGTTTTAATAAAGAACGGTGTAACAGGTAAAAAGCAAACATCAAAAATAAAGAGATGAAAACTTTGTTGAACTAAAAGACAGATCTCCATCTGGAGATTGCCAGAGCTCTCAGAATAACAGGCAGAACTAATAAAATTCCTAGGGTTTGAATGCGCCCCAGATTCATGTATTATAAACTTGACCCCACATTCCATATTAAATTTATTTGGTTGAGGTAAATAATTAGAAGAGGCCATGAGGGTGAGACTGACGTGTATTAGTGGTTTTATAAAAGTAGACAAGGCGCAGGCAGGGTTACTCAGTCAGAAAAGTGATGGTGGCGCAAGAATGAGGAGTTGAGCTTGAATCCCCAGCATGGATGTGAAGGGGCAGGGTTTGAAGCGGAAATTTCTGGTTTGTTCGGAGACTCAGTTGTGCCTTGTGATGTTTTTCTGGAAACTGTCCTATGAGAGGATGTTTTGCTGAAGCAGACGTGGGAGAGGATGTCTTGCCGGAGCAGATACGCGATGTCTTTCTGGAAGATGTCTTTTGAAAGGGCGTGTGATATTTTGCTGGATCGGATGCTTGAGAGGACACGTGGTACTTAGAAAGAATATGAATGTGACCCCACAGACAGCGAGAGGACACTTTTGCACTGGTTCACCTGGCAGCACTTTGCTGGTCTTCGCTGATCTTCACTTGCTGTGGCTTTGTAGAGAGAAATGCACCAACGAACTTCTCACGGTATTTTGGTCGCTTCTTGCTGCTGCCTCGGACTTGTGCTGGTTCAGTGGAGCCTCACAGTTTCTTCTGGATTGAACCGCTGCTGCTGATTCGTGTTTGATGTTTTGGACGGGACTACTGACACCCTGACAATGAAGGTTGGAATCACCCCAAAGAACTACTTCTAAGCAGGTCCACCTCTCCCTCGCCTTATTAAGCATCTTCTTCTGCTACCTCTGATCAGTGGGCTAGAAGGGAGGTTGGAGCTTTTAAGAACCCTAATTAAAGTACATTTTGACAAAAATCTAAGCCTGCAAGGAGTGGTGGTATGAACCTGCAATCCTAGTCAGGGGTGGATGGCTACAAAAGGATTCCTCGAGCTGGCTGGTGAGACAGTCTGGCTGAATTAGTGGGCTCCAGCTTCAACAATAGACTCCGTGTCAAAATAAAGTGGAGAACAATGGAGAAAGACACCTGACTTCCACCTCTAGCCTCCACATATAAGCACGTGCATGTGCTCATGTTCATGCACACACATAAACACACACATGGGGAGGGGAGTGAAAGAGAGAGAGAGATTGGAGCTACCCCAAGAACCCTGTCTTACCGTGTGACATCCAATGCAGTGGTAAGGTATAGACCACTGACTGGGAGACAAGCAGGTGCCAGCACAAGGATCTTGGTTCTTCTGTGGCTCTAGATCCATAAGCCAATTAACTTATAGTCCTGTAAATTACCAAATCCTGAGGGCGTGGTAGGGCATGTGGGTAATCCCAGCACTTAAGAAGCTGAGGCGGGGTGGGGGGGTGGGCTAGAGTGATGGCTCAGTGGTTAAGAGCACTGACTACACTTCCAGAGGTCTTGAGTTCAAATTCCAGCAACCACATGTTGGCTCACAACCAACTGTAATGAGATCTAACACCCTCTTCTAGTGTATCAGAAGACAGCTACAGTGTACTTATATATAATAATAAATAAATCTTTAAAAAGAAGAAGAAGAAGAAGAAGAAGAAGCTGAGGCAGGAAGATAGTGAATTTATGGCCAGCAGGGGCTGCGTAAAGAGATCAAGGCTTGAATACACTAGACTTGTGCACTACCACTGAGCCACGCCCCCAGCCCCTCCCTGGGGGATTCTAGGCAGGGGCTCTACCACTGAGCCACGCCCCCAGCCCCTCCCAGTGGGAGGAGGAGGAAATGGAGAAAGAAGGGAGATCAGAGAAAGAAGAGGAGGAGAAAAAGAGGAAACAAAGGCCCCATCTCAGGCATTGTGTTATAGGGACACAAATCCACTAAGACAGCCCACAAACTTTGCATTGGCTGATGGAACAGCCAAACTTCCCCGGTTAATGAACAAAGAGTAGCCACAAAGGTGTTAATACAGGCTGGCTCTGGGTTCCTTCCTTGCCTCTCTGTGTTCCTGTTTTTCTGACATGGCCTTTCCTTGCCCTTTTAGCAACTTCCTCTGCTTTTAATCTCTGCTCGCTGCATTTGTTTTGGGCCTGTCATCAGGAAATTGGGGCTATTTATCTGCCTCAGGCAGGGAATGAGTCCTCTGGGAGCACAGGCTGTCCATGCTCTGTAAGCTTAGCCTCAGCTGGCCACACCTCTCCAACAGAGTCCCTCTGCTGCAGGTGAGACGGGCAGAGAGAAGGGACCTGTCCTGCAAATTCATATTGATGGGACGAGCCTTGAATAGGAGGAGCCACATTGCATTGGGGGCATGTTTGAGACCCAATGGGTGCCACATGCTTAACAAATAGATGCTGCACACACACCAAATAGGTACCCCATGTTCCTGAGCCAGATGGCACACTGCCGATTCATCCAGGCTAAGTCCAAATGCCACATAGTGGGGTGAATTCCCTGATATGGGAAGGAAAGAGCCACTACCCAATCTCTTCTGCAGAGACATAATTAAAATCTCCAATGCCTTTTCCCAGGGGTCGCTGCAGCGGGAGTGCCTAAATGTCATAAGGGTATGAATGTGTTGCATTTATTATTCTCACCATGGAGACGTCCAAGAAAGCTGACCTTTTCTGCCTCAATAAAAACGGATTTTTGCTGTGGGTCCTTTGACAGCAGCTGAGATCATAAGCTGGGCTGAAACGCAATATTAAACGCTAAAGGACAGAAGAAAGAGATGCCTTCCCTCAGTGTGTGAGAGTGATTGGCACCTGTTCGCAATTAGATGGAGAAGAGACTGAGCCATTCCTGGACCCAGAAGGTTTCTCCCCACATCTGTGTGGGACCTGATAGTCACACACTTGGTTCAAGAATATTTTTACTTGGAGAGAAGACCCAGAAGCAGACGGCTCCGGAGTTCTGTGGGACTGAATTCTGCCCTGTATGAGAACCTCCTGTGATATGTCTGGGAGCACAAGCCACCCCATTTTGAAGCAGCTTCCCAGAGATGTAGGCCATAGCTGACCCTCTTGCAATGACTTGGCCACAATGGTGTGCAAAACCCTTCCAAACTCAGGACTCCACTACTTCTGACTGTGAGAGCCAGTATACAGTGGAACACAAGAGCACTCCCTCACAACGGCTGCTCCTCACAAAAGATGTGTAAGATGGTAAAACAAACAGAGAAATACCCCAAGTGTTCCCTTTAGGGTCACACGGATCGGTCCTCTGTCCAATCCTGTCACCATGGAAGCAAAATCTTTTAGAAAGACCAGATGAAGACGGGCAGGTGAGGAGGGCAGAATGCAGTCTGACTGACTAGAGCAGAGAAAGTGATCTTGGAGGTCACTAGGAGAGGAACAGGAGGTGTTGGGCCTACTGGTCATAGAGGC
This sequence comes from Hylomyscus alleni, assembly GCA_019843855.1. Taxonomy (NCBI): domain Eukaryota; kingdom Metazoa; phylum Chordata; class Mammalia; order Rodentia; family Muridae; genus Hylomyscus; species Hylomyscus alleni. The sequence goes on along the minus strand of JADRCC010287515.1, from coordinate 2,590 downwards.
CTAGGCTCTGACGGAGGGCTAGGAAGGTTCTGGAAGCTGCAGCTGAGAGAAGGGGTTAGGAGAATGATAGAGAGAAGTGAAGTCACAGAAGGTGACAAACAGGAGAAATGAGTGATGTCATAGTTAGTGACAGTGTCGGCAGCCACGGGGGCCTGCCTCTCACTCAAACCTTTGTTGAGCTAGCAACAACTGTCTGAAGCAATTGTGTAGAACTCTGCCATGTAGCCGAACGCTTGTAGGATTTGAGTGTGACAGAAACACTGGTTTTATTGCTTATTTTTCTCATGCTGTGAAGAACATCAGACACAAACACCTTAATAAAGACATTCACTGGGCTGGAGAGATGGCTCAGCGTTTAAGAGCACTGCCTGCTCCTCCATAGGACCTGGGTTCAGTTGCCAGCACCCACACGGCAGCTTACAGCCATCTGTAATTCCAGAATCTGATGCCCTCATGTAGACATACATGAAGGCAAGAAACTGGTGCACGTAAAATAAATGAATGCTCCCCATGCATCCAGGTGCTCTTGGGGGCCAGAAGAGGACATTAGGTCACTTGGATACAAAGTTACAGGTTGTTGTGAGACACCACGGGGATGCAGGGAATTCATCCCAGGTCCTCTGCAAGAGCAGCCAGTGCTTTTAACCACAGAACCGTCTCTCCAGCCTCAGTTTTTTAAAACAGAAAATAATAACTGTTGGCAGAGATGTCAATAAATCAAAACCTCATGTATACTCCTGGAAAGAGTATAACACAGAAAGTGGGTAGCATGAAACCCAGTGGGAACCAATCTGAAACTTAACTAACTCTAAAAGTTAGCGAGGGGTTGGGTTGACACGAGGGACTCCGTTTTACTTTCATGTGTCTTCCATAACTGTGCTATTGAAGTAGCTGTAGAATATTTATTACTGGTTTTAATGTGTCCTGGGCTATAGCATAAAATCAAATGTGTTTCCTTAGTGATGCCACCAGCCCCGCTAATACATACTTCTTTAAAATATTTATTGTTCACCATCATCATCGTCGTCGTCGTCGTTATTATCAGTGCTGGGTGGGATGCATGTGGAGGTCAGAGGTCAACTTTGTGGCATCGCTCCCCTTTTCTACCTTTACAGGGGTTCTGAGGAGCGAGATGAGGCTGTCAAGTTTGCCTGGTAAGGCAGTAGGCGCCTTTACCCACTCAACCATCTAATCAACCCTCCCCCTTTTTAAGTAGGATCTTACCATGTAGCTTAGGCTAGCCTCAGATCTGTGATCCTCCACCTTGGGCCTCTCCAATAGATCACAGACATACATCACTATGCCTAGCTTCATTTTTATTTTTAAAAATCCATTTTCCTTCTCATTAACATAAAATTGGATAGTGTTTCTCTTTCTCAAAAAAAAAAGTTGAGGGACCACAGAGTTGGTTCCATGGTTAAAAGTACTAACTGCTCTTACAGAGAACTTGGAGTTCAATTCCCAGCACCCACATGGCAGTTCACAACCCTCTGTAACTCCAGTCTCACAGGATCCAACATGGCTTCTGGCATCCACAGGCAGTGCATACACATGGTACACATGCATGCATACAGGATAAACTCTCATACACATAAAACAACAAAAAAAGTTTTTAAGCTTAACACAGAGTTCCCATATATCGACCAACAATTCTGTTCTTGGGTAAATATCTAAACTATCTGAAAATAGAGACAAAGGAAGATATTTGTAAACCTTGTCTTGAAAAGCCAAAAACAAGAAGAGGAAGAAGAGGAAGAAGAAGAAGAAGAGGAAGAGGAGGAGGAGGAAGAGGAAGAGGAGGAGGAGAGGGAAGGAAGGAAGGAAGAAAGGTAGGAAAGAAGGAAGGAAGGAAGGAAGGAAGAAAGAAAGAAAGAAAGAAAGAAAGAGAGAAAGAAAGAAAGAAAGAGAGGAAGAAAGAGGTGAGTTTTATGTTTGTGTGTGTGCATGTAGCCAAAAATTTTAAAAGCAAATAGAAGTTAAAAAAAAAAATAAGAATTGATGAAAGCTACAGTTAAAGTTCTGAGGAAACCTCTCCCCTGGCATTCCAGTCAGGAAATGGAAGGCTAGAGGTTCATTTTGTTAGAGAATTGAACCAAGGAGTTGAACTTCAACTCATCAGACAGAGGAGAGGCCTGTGGACAGTGAGGATGGCCAGACATCCAACTGGCCAGAAATGGGATGTCATCCATCACACAACCTCATACGCACCCACAAACACACATGCTGACCCACTATGTACAAATACACATACTGACTCACTATACACACACACATATGAATATATATACATATATATGTCTATATATACACACACACACACACACACACACACACACACATATACATGTATATATACACACGCCATTCTGGCTAGTTTTATGTCAATGTGACACGAACTGTAGTCAGTTGAGAGGAGGGAACTTTAACTTAGAGAACGCCTCCTGTAAGATCAAACTGTAGCAAACCTATAGGGTGTTTTCTTAATTAGTGACTGACGGGGGAGGGCCCAGGCCATTGTGGGTGGTATTACCCCTGGCCTGGTGGTCCTGGGTTCTATAAGAAAGCAGGCTGAGCAAGCCCTGAGGAACAA
>JADRCC010287507.1:0-16225 GCA_019843855.1 Hylomyscus alleni | reverse complement strand
GTGTGTGTGTGTGTGTGTGTGTGTGTGTGTGTGTGTGTGTGTGTATGCATCTGTGTCTCTATCTCTCTGTCTCTGTCTCTCTCTCTCTGTCTCTGTCTCTCTCTCTCTCTCTCTGTGCGTGTGTGTGTGTGTGTGTGTGTTTGACTTTGCAGAAAAGAGTGAATCAAGAAGCTCGTCGGAAAAAAAATATAAAGCAAATTCATTTTAAAAAACAAAAGCAGATTTTGCACAAGTTTCTACTTTGACAAAAGCCCTGGATAAGAATCTTCAAGAGTCTTAGATTCAGGCCCACTTTTGTTTTCTATCTGTTGGAGTTCAGTATCCTAATATTGTTCTATGTAGCATGTTAACCCTTCAGGGAAAAAAATCACAGAAGCACGTAGAATTTGGTTATAGTTCCAAAAGGCATTCTTATTTGAAACAGTCATGGTATCTGTAATTTTCTGTCTTGGTTGTTTTCCTGAATTCTGTATTTGAGCCTTCTTTTTTAAGGAGTTGAGCCATACTTTGTGTAATACTTTAATTTCTCTGTGAAATTTATTTGTTTAATTTGGCAGTCTAGTTAACTCTTTTAATTAAGTCAAAGTGAGTTATTAGTTTTTGTTCTTTACATGTGGTACAAATAAATGCATTTTAAAGACTATCAAGCACATTGTATAGAAAACACAAAGCAAGCAAAAGCTGTTTCACTTAATGTTTGTGATCAGTGACTACTATGTGCAGATAAATTATTGTGTTGTGTCATATAACTTTGAAAAACAATACTATGGTATCAATACTCATTGAAAAACAAAATTAATAAGGTTTTCATGTTTTATTAGTAAAGTAAGAGTATATGATGAACCAATATTACAGATTGTCTTAGAAAATCCTTTCATTTAATAATATTTTTGTTAGTCCAAATAAGTTTTACATCCTCCTTCACTTTTATCATTGATTTATATGTAACAATATTCTTAGAATTATTTTCCCTTATTTGGTTTTGGATAAATCTTCTGTTTATTCCTCTCATTTCAGCAGAGCCTAATCCTAATGTGGGTTACAAGTTGTAGACACAGAAGTGCTTTTTGGGCAAAACAGGCAGGTGATAATGGAAAATACCTCCTGGTTTCGTAAATGGTAATGTAATTGCAGCTGACGTATCCTTGCCCCACCAGCTTAATTAAAAAATGTAATTATATTCCTATCTTTTCTATCAACATACCCACAATTATTCTAGCTCAGAGGGGAAAAGGATTGTAATAATTGCTGCAGTCTTTGAGTTTTAATAGGCATCTGGATAAGCAGCACCTAAGATGCTTCTCTTGATTCCTACTAAAATGTTAACAAACTAAGCAATGAACGTTTTTTAAAATGGTCAACAAAGAATGATGGCTGCAGGAACTAAACTAAAGGTCCTGTAACTTTAAAGACAATACTGGTGTGCAATCCAAAAATTCCTGAACTTGCAGTTTGTGCCAGTTTGGCTGTCTGACCATTAGTGAGGTTTTATATCATCGACTGTGTATTATCTGACAGACAAACGTATTTGTAATAATAAAAATAATACAAGAAGATAACCCAAGTAAACCTATTTTAACTACAAGTATCTTCTATACAAATATATTAACAGCTATCAATGATAAGATTTAGGCTTTTTGTCAATTTTTTTGTAACGATTTATCTTTACTTGAAGTTCTGTGCACCTGTTTGTCACTGTGTGGGTATAGGTGCATGGTTATAGTATGGGTTTAGGCTAGAGGCATCCTATACCCTTAGAGCTGTAGTTATAGGCTGTTGTGAGTCATTCAGTATGGGTGCTGGGAATCAAATTTGATCATCTGCAAGAGAACTGCTTGCATTTTTATTAATTTATTTATTTATTCACTTTACATCCAAAAATTAGCCCCCATCCTCCCTGTACGCCTTTCACACAGATTCTCACCCCTCCATCTCTCCTTCTCCTCTGAGAAAGGGGAGGCCTCCTCCTGGGTATCATCCCACCCTGGCACATCAAGTCACTTCAGGACAAGGCACATCCTGTGCCTTGCCTGCCACTGTGGCAAGCCAAGGTGTTGCAGTTATAGGAATGGGATCCACAGGCAGTCAACAGATTCAGAGACAGCTCTGCTCCATTTGTCCAGGGACGGGCATGAAGACCAAGCTGCAAATATACAATTTATGTGTGTGGGGCCTAGGTCCAGCCTGTGCTTGCTCTTTGGTTGGTGGTTCAGTCTCTGTAAGTTCCCAAGTCACCAGGTTAGTTGATTCTGTTGGTCTTCCTGTGAATTCACTATCCTTTTGGGGTACCTCAATCCTTCCCCCAACTCTTCCACAATACACTCTAAATTCCATTTAATGTTTGGCTTGGGTCTATGCATTGGTTCCCATAGGCTACTGGGTGAAGCTTCTCAGAGGGCAGTTGTGCTAGACTCCTATCTTGAAGCATACATAACAGAGTATCATTAACATTGTCAGGAATTAGTTCTTGTCCATGGGTCTCAATTTGGACCAGTCGTTGGTTGGCCATTCCCTCAAAATCTGCTTCATTTTATTTTTTGTCCCAGCATATCTTGTAGGTAGGACAAATTTGGGGTCAAAGGTTTTATGGGTGGGTTGCTATCCTTATCCCTCCACTGAGAGTGCTGCCTGACTACAGGAGGTGGCCACTTCAGGCTCCATATTCCTGACAGCTAGCCATCTCAACTAGAGTCATGCCCATAAACTCCCTGGGGCCCTCCCTGCTTTCAAACATGGAATCATATCTCCAGCCCTAAGTTATTTCTTTAAATTACCATCAATACTAATAGCTATAGTTTCATAGCAACAAATAAGATTTATAACAACATTTTAAATATTTTGGTAATTCCTTGAGAATTTTATATATGCATACAAATGTATTTTGATCAAATTCACCTCAACTTATTCTAACTCATCATGGAACCTTCCTCCACTTCTCAAACCATAATTTCATGTCTTTTTTTTAAATAATCCACTGAGTCCAATTTGTGTGAGGCATAGCCATGAAACCATCCATTGGGGCCTGTTCAAACTACTGAGGGTCATATCCATAAAGAAAATGGAGTCACCTCCTGTGAAGAACTCATCATCTAAGGATAAGTACTTGTGAACCTTTTCTGCATTCACGTTGGCATGTTGACTGGTTTAGCTTTGTGAAGGTCTTATTCTGGAAATCACAGCCACTGTTAGTTCATGAATGCAGCTTTTCTTTCATATCCAGAAGAAATGCTGGATTCCATCTTAATCTTCCCTAACCTCTGTATCTTACACATCAGCATTCAGATCAATAACATGATAAGGTATACCTGTGTCAGCCATTGACTCACCAGTCCCCAAACTGGTTTTATTTTCAGTTATTCTCCTCTTCTCCCTTCCTCCATACTTCTCATTTCTTTTTATCTCTATGTGTACATATAATACATATATAATTTTTATTTTGTTCTTGACATGAAATATATAAGAGACCCTGAAATATATAGAATTGTGGTGTTAATTAATATGGCCACTTTATAAAAACTTAAACTTCCTTGTAAATAAAAATACAAGAGTTGTATTTTAACAAATATTAAAGATAACCTTCAGTTGTCGAAAGGTTCTCTATAGGAAAACTGCGGTTAACATGCTAGTGTTTAAATTGACTTGCAAATAACTTTTACTTAAACAATTGCAATGAATTTTTATTTTATTGGAAAAAATAAAATAGGAATACTTACATATAGTAGTACTAAACCTAAAACTTTAATTTGGCTTCTAAGTACAGAAGGATGAATATTATATCTTGGTCATTTGAACCTTGATGAGTTAAATAAGGAGACACAAACTCAGAGATGTCCCTTAATGTAGTGGTACTGAAGAAACAGGAAAGAGTGCCAAGTCTGTAGTGAATAACTTCAAAGTACATGCATGCCAAAAGTCACTGTTTCCTGATTGTCATTGTTAAGAATTTATTTCCATTATTGACAAATTTTCTGATTTTCAAGAAACTGAAAATCTACATTTTTGTATGCTGTTTTGAATTGAAAATGTTGACAATGAAAAAATTAAATAAATATTTGATAGTTCTATTTTTACATTTTTGAAATTTCTAATATGATTTCTATAATGAATATATTAATTTACACCCCCACCAACGGGGCAAGAAGTGCTCCTTCCCACATTCTTTCCAACATTTATAATGAGATCCTTGAGGATCACAATTCTGAATAGTATGCAGCCATGTCTTTACAAAGTTTTAATTTCTACTTTCCTGATGGCTCACATTGATATGGAACACATTTAAATGTATTTATTATCATTTGTGTTCTTTATTTGAAAACTGTAATTCATTAGCCCAATTGTTGATTGCCTTTTTTCTTTATTATTTTTGTTGGATTTAGTTTTGCAGTTCTTTCTAAATTCTAGATATCAACCTCTGGTCTGATTGAAGTATAGCTGGTAAAGATTTTCTGTTTTCTTCCTACCATTTCATATGACTTAGCTATTTTACTACTGGGCAGATGTCCAGAGAACTCTATAACCTGTCACAGATGTATTTACATCCCTATGTTGTTTGCTGTTTTATTTGCTATAGCAAAGAAATGGAACCAATTTCTTTGGACACCAACAGAATTGCGGATAATGTATTAGTTATACACATAAAATAAAATACTATTCAGATCAAAAGAAAATGAAATCACAAAATTTATTGGAGGATGGATAGACTTATATTGTATAATATTAAGTAAAGTCATGGTCATAATCTCAGAAAGGAAAAAAGAAAGCCCTACATGTTCTCCTTGATATGCAGATCTGAGGCATATATAAAAAAGTACATGTGGATACAGCATAAAATGTACAAAGGAGAACAAAAATTGTGTAAGTAATAAGTAATAAGGAAAGACTGGATATAGTTAATAAATTGTATATAGAAACATACACATAGATATGGCATAAAATATACAAAGAGGAACACAAAATAGTAAAATCTAGTAGGTAATAATAAAAGACTGGATGGCCTTTCCTTCAGTCTCTGCTTTATTTACCCTTTAGAGAGGAAAAGTTCTGGGTTAAAAAGGTTTTGAGAGGGGTGGCTGGCCCCATATCTTAACTAATACAGATAAAAAGACTCACAGACAACCATTGGACTGAGCTTGGGGACCCAATGGAAGACCTAAGAGAAAGACTAAAGGAGTTGAAGGGGATTGAAACCCAATAGGAAGAACAATATCAACTCACTGGACCACTCAGAGCTCCCAGAGACTAAACCACCAACCAAGAGCATACATGGAGGGACCCATGGCTCCAGCTGCATCTGTAGCAGAGGATGGCCTTATCTGACATCAATGAGAGGGGAAGCCCTTTGCCCTATGGAGGCTTGATACCCCAGTATAGAAAGATGCTAGGGCAGTGAGGCAGGAGTGCATAGAAGCAGGGAGGATGGGATAGGTAGTTTGAGGAGGAGAAACTAGGAAGGAGAACAACATTTGAAATGTAAATAAATAAAATAACCAATAAAAACGAACCCTAAAATAAATAATAATGTGATGAAAGATTGGATAGGGTTATTTTACTTGAGTCTTTAAAGAAGTTATAAATTTAACTATTCTTTTAGTTTTAACTATGCCATGAATCAATCTTTCTTTCTGTTTTTCGTGGTAAATGAGTACATATAAATATCACTGTTTTGTGGCTTGCTCAGAAGTATCTGAATATAATATAGCAGAGTGCCTGACTAGTAAGGTGTTTTGAATGAAATATGTTACTCATCTTAATCTTTGGTACTGAATATTCCTAATCATTAAATTGAAAGTTTGTATCATCCTATATAATATATATATATGTATATATAAAATTATATAATATAATATAATGCAAATAATCTATCTATCTATCTATCTATCTATCTATCTATCTATCTATCTAATCTCTGTACAATTTGTCTTCTAAAGCACATAAAATGTATTTAATAATAAAATCTAACTATATATAAATTCATTAAGATAAGTAGAATCAGGTCTGGCTAAATTTTCACTGTGATAATTTTATTCTAATTTTTTATTAACAATTTAATAATTAATCAAAATATTTGTAAAGGGGGCTAGGTACCTATTGGACTTTTACAATATAAATTTAATGTATTTATAAAATTTAATTTTATAAAATATAAATATATTAAAGTTGTGACTGCAGAGTCTTTGCCTCCATTTTGTGATCTAATAATGCATGTGCATATGTGTACTGTGTGTGTGATCATTTTATTTCTACTTTTAAGCTTCTATTTATAATTCAGGGATCACTGATTAAATGTACTTGACATCACTGGGGAATATGGAGACAAGACTGAATAAACAAATCTAAAACTATGTACAGAATATGTTATGATTATAAAAGAAGAAAGAAAGATAAGAATATGGCCTATGGGGGTGTGGTGAGGTATGTGGAAGGGGGTGTCTCAGTATGCCCATGCCAAGACATCTCTTACCCCTGAGGGACCAGCCACACAGTGGTATAGTATAAAATAGAGCTTATTCAGGGCATGGGGAGGGGAGTTAAGAGCGTAGTAGATTCAAAGAAAGGCAGAGAGAGGGAGAGAGTAGAGAAGTAGGGGCTGGCCATGACCACGTGGAAAGAAGAGGGGAAAGGGGTGGGGACAGAGGGGGAACAGGGAGGCAAGAGACAAGAGAGCAAGCATAAGAGAGTAAGAGAGAAAGGACAGGGCAAGCAGCCCCTTTTATAGTGGACCAGGCCTACCTCGCTGTTGCCAGGTAACTGTGGGGGTGGAGTCCAGACAGAATACCAACATTCCCCAGTCACCACCCATGTATAAAGAAAGTCTCCCATCTCTCTTTCTCTTCCCTGCTTCTCTTTCTGCCACCACCTTGCCCTTCCCCTCAATAAACCTCACATGGAATTGTTTGGCCTGGTGTGGTCTTTCTGAAGCCGTGTGACGATCAAGATCATAATAGAATATATTGCTAATGTTAACATGATTTATCTGTAAGTTAATTATGGGGTACTTTGTACTGATTATATTTACAGATTGATAAAATTAAGCTTAGTAACTTACCAACATTACACAGATCAAAGGCGAAAGATTTATTATTTAATACCCAAAATGAGGTCAAAATTACTAATATAAAAGATGGATTGAATTAACTGCAGAAGAAATTCAAATGGTAAATAATGTTAGAAATATCTATAGAAAGATACATGTATAAGAAAAATATCAAAAATATCTATTAATGAGAGAAATGTAAATAAAATGGTATTTTAAAAAATGGGAAAAGGAAAATACTCTTAATAGAATGTTAAGAATAAATATCAATATACAATTATACATTCAGCATATTAGCTTTTAAATACTTGCATGTATGTATATATAAAAAACTAGAAATGTGTGTTCATTAGGATATTAGCTCTGGTTTTCTATGTTTCAATTTTCTATAATTTTCCATTTCCACTTATGAATTTTTTACTGTAAGTATTTCCTTTAAAAATAAATAAAAAGCATTAATAATGCCTATTCTGTATTAGTAATTTTGACTTCAATAAAGCACATAAATTGATTTCTTGATCTAATATAAAATAAATATTTGGATTTACAATTAACCTCAGTATTCACAGTTCTACTGTGAATTCATCCGTTAATTCAATTAGACACAAATCATAATTTCTCTTCATTATTCTCTAAAATGGATATAACAACTATTTGCATAACATATTTTATCAGGTATTATAAGTAAAACAATATTCATTTGAAATGCACAATGCAGTAGGCATAGGTTGTAGGAAACATTTTTCAACCATTCATATCAAGAACGTGAGGATCTGTTCTTATACATAGGATATCCTGGGAACCCATCTCCCATAGAAACCAAAACAAGTACTTGTGGTTTTTGTTGTTCGTCTTGTTTATATTTCTAAAATATTTCCATGTTCTATTTGATATTTTTATTATTATTCAAATGGTTGTAGCTCTAAGCTGTGTTATATTGCATTAGTAAATGAAGGAAGAATTATTATTCTCCTTTCTTGAAATATGTGGCACATGCTATCATTTTATGTTTTAATCCTCTGCACAACTTTTAAACTAATAGATTCTGTGCTGAAAGACTGCTATAGAGATGAGAGTAACTGACGTCAGAAGATATTCTGTGTTGTTGTTATAGAAGATATGAGCATTGTTCATGATATTAATTTAAAGAAGCGTATACTCCTTTTTTGTATAGCAGGAAACTCCTGTATATAATCAGTAGTGATGACTTTATATACGAAATGAAGCATATATGTATCTGGGTAAGCATCATTTCACATGCTTGAAGTTCCATATTTTCCCTTCTTCAGGATCATCAGAAAATGCCATTATTATGAAATAACATCATAGACTATACAGGGTAGTAATTACTTCAGAAAACAGTTTTTGTTATATGGTGAATTAATTATTTGAATGGTGAAATTATATGATTAAAATTACACAGCAGAGATATACTGGAATTCAGATTACTATCTTTTACTTTGCTGCTTATCACATTATACCAAACCATTCAAAGGTTCCTTTTATTATATTGGAATATAACAAAGTACTCATATAAATTCAAATACTGAATATGATTTTTCACATATGCTATTATATTTATAGTTGAAGATTCAAAATAAAAAAAACATGTAAAATCATAAAAAGATTGAGTATGTATATAAGGAGTATGTGTATGTGCAAAAGTTAGCTTTGGTTGTCGACTTAGAATCTCAGTTGAGAAATTCTTCCTCAGATTGTCTGAAGGCATTTCTTTTTTTCATATTTTCTTATTGTATTATTCTCTTATTTTACACTCCAGATTTTATTCCCCTCTTGGTCCATCCTCCAACTGTTCCACATCCCGTACCTTCACCCTACCCCCCTGTCTCCATCAGGATGGTCCCCATCCTGACTCCACCAGACCTTTAAACTCCCTGGGGCCTCCAGTCTCTTGACAGTTGGGTGCATCTTCTCTGAACCCAGACCTGGAAGTTCCTCTGCTGTATCTGTGTTAGCGGACTCATATCAGCTGGTGTATGCTGCCTGTTTGGTGCTCCATTGTCTGAGAGATCTCAGGAGTCCAGGTTAATTGAGACTGATAGTCCAGCTACAGGGTTGCCCTCTTCCTCAGCTTCTTCCAGCTTTTCCCTAGTTCAACCACAGGGGTCAACTGCTTCTGTCCATTGATTGGGTGCAAATATCTGCATCTGACTTGTTTTCAGTTGCTTGTTGGGTCTTTTGGAGGGCAGTCATGCTAGGCCCCTTTTTGTGAGCGCTCCATAGCCTCAGTAATAGTGTCAGGCCTTGGGACCTCCCCTTGAGCTGGATCCCATTTTGGGCCTGTTACTGGACCTTCTTTTCCTCACACTCTTCTCCATTTCCATGCCTGCAGTTCTTTCAGACAAGAACAATTATGAGTCAGAGTTTTGACTGTGGGATAGCAACCTCATCCCTCACTTGATGCCTTGTCTTTCTGCTGGAGTTTTCCTTCCTTTTAAGGCTAAGTGTTCCAAGGTCTCTTACTCTGCATAACGCCTGGCTATGAGTATTTGAATTTGTTCTTATATGTAGAAACTTCTCTGATGAAAGCTGAGCAAGATACTGATTTATAAATATAACAAAATGTCATTAGTAGTCATTCTATTGCTATTTGTTTTGAACAGTAGTATTTGGTTTTACCCTAGTTCCTAGGCTATATCATCTCAGGTTCTTGGTCACTTAAGCAATGTTAATTATGTATTCTATCTAGTCAAGTGAGTCTTTAATCAAATCTGATATTTGTTGGTTGTTTCCACATGCTTTGTGGCACCATAGCCCCAGCATTTTTTTCAGACAGTGTGTTGATCTATGGGTTTATGGATGGGTTGTTTATATTTCCCTTTTGGTAGCATGCAGAGCACCTTCTGGTACCAAAGACCATGAGCATGCAGGCTCTCTGTAGGTACCAGCTCAACTTCTAGATGTGCAATAAATTGTATAAGTATAGTCTTCAATGATGGGGCTTGCTGTAAGTTTATGGAGATCAACCTATAGTCTCTGCAACAAACTGTGTTATTTGGGGAGTCCCACAAGACCCTTTTGGCCAACAATTCAATTAGATGGAATCCAGTACCAATTCTGGAAGATTTATTTGATGATAAGAGATGTCCAATTGGATCTCTTTCTCCCTAGTTATTTAGTGATTTCATTTAGATTGTCTTTATATATGTATATATTTTAGGAAGTTTCTATGGTATCAAGTTTAAATTCTGCCCCTCAAATGGCCCTTAACTTTAGCTGTCTCTTTCCTGTATTCCCTATACTCTTACATCACTCTTTACCATCTTCTCCACTTAATCTTCCTACTCCAGCCCCTTCATATAACCATAACTCCATTCTATTTTCCTTTCTTAGAAAAATCTATCTGTGGTCTCTACCGTAGTCCCTCAGGCTATATGTAACCTCTACGGTTCTATAAATTGTAGTTTGGTCATCATTGACTTAACAGCTAATATCCATGCATAAGCTAATTCATATCATATTTGTATTTCTGTATCTGGGCTACTTCCCTCAGGATGATTATTTTAAGTTTCATCCATTTTTCTTACAAATTTCATGATTTCATTTTTTAACAAGTAGCTGAGTAATACTCCATTGTGTAAATGTATCACATTTTTGTTATCCATTCTCCTGTTGAGGGACATCTAGAGTTTTCAGCTACTGGATATTATGACAAAGCAGTAATTAACATAATTGAGATGCTTGAAGTATCAGTGGATAAGGGGACTTGCTACTTTCTGTCATGTGTTCACATTTATGTACATATATTTTGTTCAGTTGGATCTTTTATGTATAATCATCTATATTAAATTTAGGAGTACATAATAGTTCACAACTGAAAACCCATTCAAGTGTCAATTTTTAAAAGGTCTATTTACTTATTATATGTAAGTACACTGTAACTATCTTCAGACACCCCAGAGGAGGGTGTCAGATCTCATTACAGATGGTTGTGAGCCACCATGTGGTTGCTGGGATTTGAACTCAGGACATTCGGAAGAGCAGTCAGTGCTCTTAACTGCTGAGACATCTCTCCAGCCCCCCTTTTTTAAGGAAAATGTCAATTTTTTAACTTAAATTATTTTATTTATTTACACTCCAGTTGTGGCACCTCCTCAGTCCCCCTCCCACAGTTCCTTATCACATTCATCCAACCCCCTTGCCTCCAAGAGGGTATTTTCCCCCCAGTAAAGCCTCCCCTTCCCTGGAGCCTCAAGGCCCTCAAAGATTAAGCACATCTTCTCCCACTGAGGCCAGAGCATGTAGACTTCTGCTACAAATGTGCCAGGGGCCTCGGACCAACCCCTGTATGCTCCTGGTTGGTGGCTCAGTCTTTGGGCACTCCCTGGGGTCTGGGTTAGTTGAATCTGCTGGTCTTCCTATGGGGTCGCTCTCCCTTTCAGCTTCTTCAATCTTTTCCATAATTCAACCGCAGGAGTCCCTGACTTCAGTTCAATGATTGGATGTAAGTATCTGCTTCTCTCTCAGTCAGCTACTGGTTGGGCCTCTCTGGGGACAGTCATGCCAAGCTCCTGTCTGTAAGGACATCGTAGTGTAGTATAGCATAGTAGTGTCAGGCCTTGGTGTTTCCCCCTGAGATGGATCCTTAGTTGGGCCAGTCATTGGACCTCCTTTCCTTCAGCCTCTTTTCCATTTTTGTCCCTGCAGTTCTTTTAGACAGGAACAATTCTGGGTCAAACTTTAATCTTCTATCAGCAGATTTCTTCATAGTAGTAAGCATTTGTAGTTGAGGCGGGATTTAAGCACTTAGAATAATAATAAGCTAAATGTACACTCTAGGGTAAGGGAAGCTGTTGTAGTATACCAACAAAATCTGGAATAACTGTTAAAGGATGGACTAATGATATGAAACAATGGTTTCAAATTGAAGTTCTCATATATGAATATAATATACTGTGGACACATTTAGTATCTATTCTTTTTTGTCTCTGTTCCCCATTCTCACTGACTCCCTGCCTTTTCCAAAAAGATCCTCCAATGTTTTCATATTCAAAAGAGATAGATTCTGTATATAAAAGAAAACATTATATTTTTCTTTCTGAGATTGTTTTATTTAGGTTTGTATGTTGATTTCCAGATCTGTTGTTTTTCCTGCAAATGACTGACTCCATTTTGATCTTCATTTTTGCTGTTTCAAATGAACCATTGTGTAGACACACCATATTGTTTTCATTCATCCACCTACTTCTGTTTAAAAAAATTACAAAATATATCAGTCTCTGAGAAGCTTTTGATTTGTAGTGACTAGACAATTGCTGTGCTGCCTGGTAGGTGATTTTGAACATTGTATTTCCATGGATTCAGTCTGGAAATGACTTTCATAGAACTGAGCAACTTTGATGTCATTTCCAAACACTGGCAGGTGCTAAATTGTTTGCAAATTGGCCCCTGTGAATTTTTTTAAACAATAAAAAGACTAGCATGATGGTTTGGACATTGACAAAAAATGAAATACCCACAGGAAGACCTTATTTATTGCTCATTTTGGAGGATTAGATTCCATAAGATTGAATAAAATTTGATTAAAATGAAGTGGTTTTGTTCAGGAAGGCCAAACATCAACAGTCCTGTATACATGTCACTGTATTTAATGGCAGCCACCCACCCACACCTTTAGCATGTTTAATGGTTTTGTTTTCCTGTATTTTGATATTTAAATCTGCAAACTGTGTTAACTGTAAAGAGTATTTCAGATAGTATGCTATCTCAGAGTTCATATGCTAGTAATTTTATCTCCTTTTACATTTCAGCTGGTCAGAGCAGCTTTTGAGTATGCTTTTATTTTTTTCTCCAGGGCAGGAACAAGCTGCACCTCCTGAAAGCAGGCAGGCATTCAGAACTAGCTGGCTTGGAAATGTTTTTTTGTTTTTTTTTTTTTCCTCTAGATTGTATCCATGGTGGTAAATTTGGGTATTACATTGTTTGAGTTTGAAAAGAGACTGATTTATACCTTGTTGAATTGCCTGTATCCCCTATTGATTGAGGGAAAGCAGATGGGGGTGGTGCCATGACTACCTTTACTCTAACAGCCGGCCTTGAGCTAGAGATGCAACTACACACCAAGCAAAGGCTGCAGAATACCTTCTGCTTATTTTGATCTACTTAAAGAAATTTCTTTGTGTTGCTAAAGAATAGCTGACCCCATCATCCTAGTCACATTTTATCCTTGAATAATGAGAAAAAAAATTCTCCCTGCAGTAAATGTTCAGTTTATGCTATTTTTTTCCTCACTTCAAAAAGATAAAGAAGCTTTATGAAATAATGATGCTATCCTCAGCTGAACATAAGGGTTTGTCCTTAATATCTTAATCAATAGTCAGAGTTAGGAAGGTCAGCTCATCTCGAAACTAAAGCTGGAATCAGCTGTCCAGCACAGAAATGAAATCTGGCAAAGAAGACTACAGGCTCATGTCGCAACTACAGGTCTACATTTCAAATAGATGCTTTAAATAGTTGGTTTTCACTATTTATCTTTGACATCTTGACTAAGGGTCTTCAGAACTTCCATAACCTACTGGTGGACTCCTGTAAATCCCTTTGGTGTTCTATTTCAATTATTCTGCTCAAAACTGTGAGCAAGAATTTGAAGTATATTTCTGTAAAAGCCCAGAAGACTAGTTTTTGAAATTTAGGGTGGCATTTATTAATTTATTCAAGCAATCCCGCAGTATTCTGGCAAATATTTTAAGCACCTGTTATGTGCGAGGTGTTGGGATAAACACCGAAGATACAAATAGACTTATAGTCTAGGTGTAATAAACAGCCCAGAGGCCAGCTTAATTTCCATGCAAAAAGTTTTTTTCCCCATTTAAATTGACCTAAGAATGCTAAATTCAGTTGCCTTGCTTAATCTTTCTACATGGGTTGATTTCTTTTGCTTTCTTCTGATATTGCTGAAGAGTTTAGCTCTGCATTCAACTTCTGGTTCTGATATTTGTCAGCTACGTGATTTTAGGTAAATCATTTGGCCTTAATTATTTTACTTACTTACACTTTCTTATCTGCAAAATATGGATAAGGAGAAGTGCTTGCTTTATCAGGTGTTTGCAAAGATATGAAAGAATTAAATACTATTGATTCATATATTTTGAAAGAAACTTATTTTACTTGTTCACCCAGGAAATCAAGAATGAATAAGTAAGCATATACCAAAAAATGTTGAATTCTTATCTAAGAAAATAAAAAGAAAGGAGGAAATAAACAGCAAGACTCAGAAACTTCATACACAAGAACATGGAGATTACTTTGAAAGTCTGTTTTCTTTTAAATGAGTAAGATTATTTGGTGATGCCCTGCTTGCTGTAAGAAGCACTAAGGTTTGATTAGAAGCTCAACACTTGATGTTTTTACTCTTCATATACTGAGGCCAATTCCATCATTATTTTGGTTTCAAAATCAGATGGCTTATCTAACTTGCCAAAGTTTCGCCACCTCACAGATTACATATGTACTCTGTAAGCCCTGCGAGATTCATAAGTGATTTGTTTGATAAAAGTGAGAGCTGCCAGCATTTTGAAAGTATCTTGTTTCTTCGTGTCCCACCAAGAGATTTTTTTCTTTAATGAGATACCTTAATGACTCATAATATCTGATGATGAAAAGTGACTATTTCGACTTATTCTTGAAAGAGATACAACATGTGACAATATTTCAAAGAAAGGCAATGGATGTTGGATTATATCAACATAATTATCAAGGTAGCAATCTTCTTACACTTTATAAACTACATCGCCTATATCCCCTCAAGCCACAGTCAAGCCTTGGAGAATAATACACATCTTGAATAAAACTGGTGAGTTTTATATGGAAGAATCTCATTTAAAATATAATTTCCCCCAAAATTCAACATGCCCTCAGAGCTAGTGCATGACCTTGATGTCTTATAATATTAATGAGCTCCCTAAGGTAACATTAGGATAACAAAACCCATACATTTTCTTGTTTGAAATTTCATAGTAATTCTTAGTAATCATTCACACATTATTTTTAATATAATATTTTGGTTTAGTCTAGATATGTTTCCTATATATTATGATTTTAGGTGCAAGTTAACAAAAATATACAATCATTTTGTTGTATGTTGATGCTCTCACATTTCTAACCATTGAATCTGATACCTTATAAAATATCCAGAAACTGGCTTTCTTGAAGGTAAACATGTCTTATCTGCACATAAATCATATCTTAATAATATAAATTATCAAAGAAAATGTAAAGGAGCAAAGATAAATAACTCAAACCCTCATGTTAAGAGAAAATCATCTGTTCTTCTTGGCTTTTTAATTAATTTGGGAAAATTCACAAACGTTATGTGTTTTAGTGTTCTGTTCACCATTTTTAATAAACTCCAAGGTTATACTCCTGAACTATTTCTTAACACATGTTAACTTTCATGTTGCCATTGGCTTGAGGGTTTATTTCAGTAATTCTCTGAACATAGGTTAGTGTTCAAGCTGTTGGCAGTGACTTTGAGCTTGATGCTCTCACATTTCTAACCATTGAATCTGATACCTTATAAAACATATGTATTATCTTTGAGCTTGCTTACTTTATAGAACTGCTTGTGGTTACCCTGGAAATGCACATACAAAGAGAAAGTGTGCCTGTGTATATTAGGTACTCATTAGTTGGTAGACATGATTTTTATTTTTACTTCAAATTGGCTGTAGAATTCTATGTCATAACAAATAAAAGTGGGCATACCATACACCCCATAAAGATATGGGAGAGAGTATGGTGTTCAGCCTGCACAGTTGGTAAAAATTTTCACATATGAGTATGTTATAGATCGTTTATTATGGCTTCTCTGTAGTTCAGATACCCATTCCATGGCACCATAAACAGAACAATGAGGCACAGAAATCTAAAGACTAATTTCAATGACTCTGGAATATCTAAGTCTCCAGGGGCACAGTGAACAACCTGGTTAGAATTCACTGTAACCAATAAATTTGTATGTCTTGTGAGAAGCACAGTTCTTAAAACTGTCAAGAAACCTCATGTAAAATAAATGCATCTTATGGCTTGGTGTGACTACTGCATGTCATCTCAATCAAGTTTGTCTCTTACTATTAATTTCAATCCCTTGAAGTATTCTGTTTTGTCATTCTTAGAGTTGTGGCTCAGAGAGAAGAGCCAGAGAGAGAGAGAGAGAGAGAGAGAGAGAGAGAG